>JAQZBX010010978.1:32770-43688 GCA_029593785.1 Cabassous unicinctus | reverse complement strand
TATGAGAGGCCCCGGGTTCGCTTCCCGGCGCCTCCTTGTGAGGGCAGGCTGGCTCGCGCGGCGCCGTGGGCTGATGCGGCAAGACCTCACAGCAAAGGGGAGATAAGCAGACACAGAGAAGACACGCAGCGAATGGACACAGCAGCACAAGCAGTAAGGGGGGGATAAATAAAATAAAATAAATAAATCTTTAAAAAAAAAATAATAATTTTTTTTTCTCTTTTCTTACACCATCATGGCTACAGTGTGACCTTCTTGATGTTCATATTCTGGGAGATTATTTATGTTCAACAGGAGAATCACAGGATAACTTTGAATGCCTTTTTGTTTCTCAGATAAAATACATAAAGGGCAAAATACAAAGCCTGTTATATACTAGGTGATCTGTTAGTTTCTTCTCTCCCAGCCATTATATTATTTCCTTTTTCCTATATTTTCTAACATTAATTGATAATTTCTCACATTGATGAGCTCACTATATTGCAAAACAACCAGAATGCAAAATGCAGCAATCTCTGAAGAATCATTTTGATCAGTCAAAGCTTTATTCTATAATTGGCATTCCTAGGTCACCTGCTAAACATCTACTCATGTGGTCCCAGACCATGTCTTCTGAGAATTAATACTGAACATTGTCTTGAAGCAAGATTTTAGACTTAGCAGGATTGCAACAGAGTATGCAGTGTATGCTCTAGCTTTGGATCATCGTTCAATAGCATACAATTCATATTGATCAGTTGTAGTTTTTTTTGTACATTTTGGTAAGTTTTAGCTTCTCATTACAAGGTGATTTATGTTACTTCAGTGAATTCTTACTTCACAACTATTAGTATAAAGAAGTAAATTTTAAAGGAATTTCAAATGTGTAAGATGGCTCCATAACTTTTTTCGTATGAAGGAGGCTGGGTGGACAGTGCTAGAATGGTAATGTAATGCACCTTTTCTAATTGGAAGATTAATGCTATTATTTACCAAGAAGAAATTAAGGACAGAGGGCACACAGATTTGTATTGCTGATGTTAGAGGCTGCCTTTTTAAAGAAATCGTTTGATTATGTCTCTCTGGTTCTAGGATGTTATTTCTCCAGGAATCTATGTGTCCCATGGCTCAGGAGTGCCATTGGCCTCTTCCCTAATTCTCAGAATTCTGTAGTGAGGGAATCTAAGGGATCATATTATAAAAGGAGAATTTAAAATGTAGGGTTGGTCTCATTTTCATTTAATTATTTTGAACAAATAAAAAAACAACTAAAATAAAAAACAAAAATAAATGTATAACTCTGGACTGTTTAAAATTTAGTTTTCACAGGCTGAAATTAATTTCCTTGTCACTTCCACCCACTGGTCCTAAGACAACCTTCTGGTTTCACACAGTGCTGAATTCTGCAAATACTACTACAGCACAGCTGTCCTGCCTTGGGTGCTCTTTTCTTCCACTCGAACCGTATCGATTCCTTCAACTGACGTACATGTATGTGAAAGTCCCTTCAGCTTGCTGGACACTTTTCTTCAGACTGGCTTTGGTTTGTCACTGTCTCACTCCCTGAAATGAGCAACAAGGCTACAGATATAACATGTGAGACTAGAGATCAGCTAAATCCCTTAAGGTTTTTTAATAACAGCACCCCTTGCTTGGAATACTCCTAGAACAAAATCCTGTCCTCACACACCCCAGCATTGACTCCTTTCACAGCATCATGTGTCCTCATTCCTTCTTGTTTCCATCTTAGCAGCTCTTCTTCAAAATCTTACCTGACCACACTATATAAACAGCCTATCTTCTGACCCTTATTCTGTTCATTGTATCTTGTTCATTCTTTTCTAAACACCTATCACAAATTTTAATTATATATTTAAATGTTTATTTTTCTATTATTACCAATAAATTAAGGGCAGTGAAGACAGGGACCAAGTTTGTTCAACATCTAAAATTTTTTGTGTACAAAGTAGATGAATTTAAATAGCACTTTTTCTTATCTGTATCTGTTTTGGATGTTTTGCTTTTAGGTGTGTGGTGGTTGAACTCGGCAAAATCATTTCTTACCTCCACTAGAGTTCATCTTGTGAGATTCAGTCGATTTTCCTAGTGGTTTAAGATATTTTTGGAGTCTGATTCTGTCATCTGCCCTCTTGCATATTCCACCCAACTTTACATTATCTACACATTTGACAAGTATGCTACTTAGGTTCCAATCCAGGTTATTGGTAAAACTTTTGAAGGCCACTGTTGATTGAGTACAGACCACTGTGACAGACCCCTATATCCTTTTGTTCAAAGTCATTATTACATAGCATTCTTTAGGAAGGATTATCCACCCAACTATAAATTTTCCTAACAATACTCTCATCCAATCCAGATTTTTCCTTTCACCCTTAGTGTATCCAGGACAGGACTTAGATCATCTAGGCAGAGGAAAGAGAATGGTAAGAAGCCCTGTTAATAATAGAGTAGCACTAGGAAAGACATTATGTAGAACAGCCAAAGGATGCTGACTAGAAATTCAGAATTATAAGTGGGGAGATGCCAGGTTAGAAACTGACATGAAAGCACTATATGACAACTATTCATTTATCCTGAGAATATAATTTGTCTTAAGATTATAATTTAATCAGTTTACCACTCTATGCTTTATAGGTTACCCTAAGATACTTTAGGGCAGGGGTTGGTAGACTTTTTCATAAAGGTCTAGATAATAAAAATTTTAGACTCTTTGAGCCTTACCTTCTCTGTTAAAACTATTCAACTCTGCTGTTATAGGGCAAAAGCAGTCATAGACAATGTTTAAATAAACAGATGTAGCTGTGTCCCAATAAAACTTTAGTTACAAAAGCAAATTAGTTCTGATTTGGTCTATGGGCTATTGTTGGTCACACACTATGGTTTGACACCCCCACTCAAACACAAACACATGCTCATATTTTATTTTGAATAACATTTTTAGATTGCTCCCATATGTCATGACCTTAAAAAATTGTTTCTCTCTATCCCAGAAAGTATTCATTTAGCCAAAAAGGCATAAGTGCATTTAGAGCAAATAGATGGTCTTCTAAAGTCATGTCTTATTTGGGCTTCAAGGCCCTTTACAAATATCGACTCTTAAAGTCCCGTATTCACCATGCACCCTGTCCCTTAGCACTCAGAGAAAGTGACTCTCAAAGCCATAAACAGGGTTGTGGCAGGAAACTCCAGGTGAACCCTGGTGAGAGCAGTGATCAAAGTGGAAACATCATATAAGCCACCTTTTACAGGACAGAAAATATGAAATAAAAAATAATCCTCCTATTAAGAAGGAAATATGCTATGATTAAAAGGAAACTAAAGCACATCACTGGTCTTTAGAAACTCTTTTGTAAATCTCTTGATTTATTGTTAATCGGAGAAACTAAAGGAAATAATTATATAAGCTTGGGAAACTAGACAAATGTGCATTGAAGCAAAATTCTTACATAAAATTAATGTTAACTCTGCCCTGAAGTCTATCATAAGCACAGGTCTCATCCAGTGTGAAAGCCGCAGACCTCCCCCTCCTCCATTGGGCAAGCAGCACTGAAAGCCACAGACCTCCTCCCTGGGGCATGTCCCTACCATTGTGTAACAAAGAGCACCGCAGAACCCTTCAAACTCAGCAGGCAGCCGGATCCTGAGGAGAGGAGCAGAGGAAAGGGTGGGGCCGCACATAACCAGTTCCTCCTTCCAAATCACCAGTCAGCAGGATCAGTCCCTTTTTGGTTTTCAAAATGCTGCCTTTCTTTCCTCTTTCCCAGTAGAGTTAAAAAATTTAGACTGAATTCAGACTCTTTCCCTACTAACGGATATACCTACTGTGGGAGATTTAATCAGAAAATAGATGCAAAATAGTCAACCAACAAATGGTATGTCTGTGTCAGGTATCGTGGAATTAGAGAAGAGTGTGGGATGGTTCTGTGATGCTGGGAGCCCAGTATTGCTTCTGAAAAGGAAAGTAGAGAAGGCAGGCTGCTACAAGGTGGCAGGAAGACTAAAGCAGAGAGGCTGACCAGGCCAGGCTTTCAAACCTCATGCCAAGCCATATTCTCTGCAAATATGAGATTTACTCTATCAGGCCTCAGAGGAAGTCTATGACTCAGTGACTCTGCACTCCCACCCACTTCTACTGCTGTTTGATGCTCAGTGCCACAGGCTTTCTGCTTCAGGTATACAGTACAAGTTAGAGGCCAAACAGCATGGTAGAAAGGATTCCAGGTTAGCAGTTAGAAACCCTTGGTGCTATCCCATTCACAGCCTCTTTCTAACTTGCCATGTATCTTTGGTTAAGTCATCTCCCACCTCATGACGTCTGCATTATCCTCTGTAAAGAGAAAGACATATTGACCAGATGACTTCTTTGGCCCCTCTCCTAACTCAGAAGTTCAATGATTCAACAACTTCCTAGTGGTAGCCACCTAGTTAGAAATGGCATTTGCTCAAAGTAAATCTTCAAAAGTTATGTGTTGTCTTAACTTGAGACTTGAACATATTTTAATTATCCCCCCTCCCTACCCACTTTCCACAACAAAAGGAAAATCTCTTTGACTTGGGAAAGAAAAATATCTGAGGTTCAGTTTTGGCTATTGGTGTTGTTGTTTACCTCCACAATGTTAGTCTTCATGTTTTAGTAATATTAAAATGGGTTTCCGTTTACTTAGGACCCGTAGAAACTCAGAGCAGAGAATATAGCCCAGATCTGGGCTGGATGGTCAGGAAAACTTGACCTGAGAGTACTTTGTTGTCTTCTTAAAATGGACAACCTGTCTATATTCAAGAGTTGGGGATTTCAGAACATTCTGTGATCCTAGTGAGTATTACTGAGTTGGGAGGAGGCCAATGTTACTGTATGTCACCCTACACACATTTCTCTTCTTATAAAATAAGGTAAATTCAACACCAAGTCATTCTTGCATTAGAAAGAAAGTCTTTCAAAATCTTTGTGCAAAAACAGGAAACCAAAAATTCTGTTACCCTATTAAAAAAAAAAACACTGCCCAGAGATTTATTTTTAAAATGAGTTTTCTTCCTCTGTTTTCAGTAGACCTGTGGACATGCAAGCCTGAGACACAGAATCTCCTAAGGTGATCCTATAGCTCAATATCTGGTATGAAGTGAATCTTTAGAGAAATACCAACTAGGTAGCCAGAGTATTAGGATTCCAAAATCTGACTGATGGCTGGGAAAAAAATGTCAGAATAAATTTCTGCATAATTTACTTTTGTTTTCTCATTCTATTTCTCCCAATACATGCATACCTTCACACCGCTATTTGTGACCTCCTGTCACTGCAGATGCACATAAAGCTAAATGGAACAGTCTATTTCTTTTTATTAGTCAATACATTGTGACTGCTGCTGCTGTAGGTGTGTGTGTGTGGTAAGAGTATCAGTGGAAGAGAAAGAAAAAGAAGTCTTCAAAACAAAACTGTTTAACTCTTTGAGAATGAAAATTTTTTTGTTTTATGGCCAGAGCTAGTTTTATGCCCAAGCGACACTATCAATGATGTTTCATGGTTAACTAACTGAGGGTTTCAAATTAAACATACAGGATACATTTCTTTAATTCACTTTAGACTATTGATACTCCTGCACCCTTACTTCCAATCCTCAGTTCTTCCCCATTAGAGAATAAATTCTCAGCTCCACCTTCAAACATCCTTGTATTGAAGGATGGAGTTCAGAAACACTGAACTCCACACTCATAAGCCCTCTCCCAATGGCTCACCAATATACACTGGAAAATTTACCCAAGCAATCCTTCTGTTTTCCTTTTGACAAAATCTTTTACTATCTTCTTCTCAAATCTTCCCAAAGAATCCTATCTTGACCACCTATCTAGACCACAACCTTCACAGCCAGCTTTAGTTCACTCGTTGTATCTCTCTCTAAGTTCTAAGTTTACCTGCATCCTTATTTTTTTTTCTTTTTCACTTATATGTCCTTTCCCCCATACTTGAAAGGTATGTGGTTAGAGATCATATTTCTCCTCCCCCATTTTCCAGTTTGTCCCATTTCAAGACTGTCCATTTTATTTGGTGCATGCAGTATGTTTGACAAACTATTTGACTGATGTTCTGCTAAATTAACTTTGATTAGTTGATTGGCTAACCAACTAATCCCTATAGTTACCAATTGAATGGTCTATGACCCTACCAATCCTCAGGGCCCCTTCAGCACAGTCTTAATCCTTTGAGTGACTCTCTTTACAGCCTCCTTCACCTCCTTGTTACGAAGAGTATAAATAATGGGGTTGAGGAATGGAGTAAGTAAAGTATATACCAAGGCAATAAGTTTGTCCATGCCCTCAGCCCGGATTCCATGTAGCACCACATAGACAATGAAAGCAGAGCCAAAGAATAGTGCTACTACAGTCATGTGGGAAGAACAGATGGAGAAGGCCTTGGCACGGCTGGCAGCTGAGGACAACTTCAGCACAGCTCTCAGAATGGCTCCATAGAGTCCCAGAATGATCCCAAGGTTACAGGCATTGATCATCCCAATCACTACAACGTGAACCTTATCATGCCAGCCTGTGTCCACACAAGCCAACCGCATTAGTGGTGCCAGGTCACAAAAGTAATGGGCCACCTCTTTCAAGCAGAAAGGCAGAGTGGCTGTGAGGCTGGCCGGCACAAGTGCAGCAGAGAAGCCGGCCACCCAAGTGGCCCCTGCTAGCCATAGCTGTACCTGTCTGCTCATGAGCATATGGTAGTGGAGAGGGTGACAGATGGCAAGGTAGCGGTCCAGTGTCATGATACCCAGCAGGTAACACTCACTCATGCCCAAGGCATGGAAGACATACAGCTGGATGAAGCATGCAGCAGATGAAATGGGTAAATGCCCATGGAGCAGGGTGTGCAGCAGTGTGGGCATCGTGGTGCTGACATACCAGAGTTCCAAGAAGGAGAGGACACTGATAAAGAAGTACATGGGTGTTGACAGTCCAGAATCTGCCTGAACCAGCACAATGATGAACAAGTTCCCTGCCAGGGTGAGGAGATAGATGCACAGGGCTCCCAAGAAGGCAAGAGGTTTCCAGGTCCCAGTGGTAATAAAACCAGCTAGGATGAAACTCTGAGTCCAGGTGTGGTTGATATGATTCATGATTCCTAAGAATGAGGGATGAAAACAGATCATTTCTTTTGGGCTTCTTTTTCATTTGACATATTTCCCCAGAGCCAAAGAAACAGAACATTCAGGCCTTAAAGGAACTTACACATTATCAAATCAGCTCTCTTCATTTTGCTAAAGAGTAACTGAAGTACACTGCACTGTGGAGAAGAGAAGAGTGATTGCTGGTTGGAATGAACCATGACTTCCTGAATTTCCTGGCTTCTTCGACCAGGCTCTGAAATGTTGGGGTTCTGCTGCCACTTCACTGGGGCTTTGTACAGATCGAAGCACACACGCTAAGCAGTCGCTTTGAATCCTGGCACAAATTCACACCACTGTGCTTCATGGCTAGTCAGAGCCCCGGGTCAGGATCACTTACTACAGGGGAGGGGATGCGACGTTGTCTCCCCTCGGAGCCCCTCCATTTTCTCTACTCTCCCCAACCATGATGTGCAATGAAGTGTCTGTTCTTACCAAAAAAAGATTAAAAGAGGAACCGAATACCAGAGACAGAAGTGACTTGCTGACTATCACTCTGCTGCTGACAGAGTTAAAGTACAGGTTTTATGATTCACAGCTTACTGCCTTTCCTACTGTGCATGATGCAGCACTAAAGTCTCAGGCCCTGAGATTTTCTCCTACATGCCCCACCAGAAAATAAGAGAGAGAGGGACATTCCCACACTCAGCCCTTCTGCAGCCCCTAATGAAATGCCCCATGGTTCTTTGAAGCATCCACCCATACCCTTCCACCTGTATTCAACAACCATCTAGAATGAACTATGGAAAAGGGACACATATGTTTTCTAAAAGGTAACTACTGAGGCTCCTTCAGGGAGCCATTCCGGAGTCTAGGGATGTTCTTAGTGAGGACCAAAGGAGAAAGACATGGGAGAAGAAATAAATATGGATGCTCTGGGAACCATCCCTCAAAGCTCAGAATGGCAGAGTCAGATGAGGAACCAAGGAGCAAGCACTATGCATTTAAGGAAGGATTCTCCAAGTACACATGCACCAAAAGTCTCAAAGAGGAGAAATTGATGAGGTCAGGCCCGCAAGGTGTGGGTCTTGAAGTCCTGTTGTATAAGAGAACAAGCATCCTATCTGAGAATTGGCTTTCTAAACTTGCTCTTCCCCTAACTGTCATCAGGCATTGGGCTGGGACTTTTTTCCTCTCTTTACCAGAACTTCCATTTATCTAAAATTGAGAGGTTTAAATAGATGTCCTGTGTGGCCCCTTACAATCTGAATAGTCTGTAGTTCTCTATATGCGCCAAAACTGTATATGGGTGGGATGTGGTGATTGGTCAACAACAGTGTCCCAAGAGTTTCCTCCCACATCCTTCTTGGCCTCACCTAGGAAAGGAGTCAAAGGCTTCTAGTTCTCTTCTTCAGCTAATTTCATCTCTTCTACTTCATCCTTGCTCATTACCTGGCTGTGCTGATGATATTAAGACTTGTTGGTTCCTCTTCAGTGTCTTTTCTTCCCCCAAGACACTTCCCTATTTGCATTTCATACTCTGGAAAATACTGTCCTCTCAGGGCCTCCTTGTTTTATGTTCCGTGGAGCAGCTGGGAGTGACTAACTCACAACAGAGTTTCCTCTGGGGAAGATAGTTGTGAAGCAGATAAACTCTATTTCACAAGTGACTTTTCTCAACTCCACAATCCTCATTGTTGGGCTCTGGAATCCAAACTCAGGGACTTTGCTTCCTCTTGATGACTAAAATTTTGTAAGTCCCACATAGCTTTCTAAGGAGAGAAGACAATCCATCTTGCATATCCTATGCTTTCATGGAGAATAACACCTTCAGCAACCAGAAGTGAGTTTCATCTTCTTAAAAATTCTGCTTGCAAGGAGATTTCTCATCCACCTTTTTGCTCTGATCATCACTGACCTCACCTCCATGTGAGAACAATCAACATATGTACCACAATCACCTCTGTCAGATTACTTCCTTCTCCATTATTGTCACCATCACCTCTACCTTCCCCATGTCCACTATCATTTATTGATTGGCTCAATCATGGTTTATTGAATACCTACTACATGTAGTGTACTGTTTTAACTACTACCACCACCATTACTATTACCCATGGTATCCTCATGATGCTTGTCTACTTTTTCATGATCACTTTTATTTCTGTTTGAATCCTCAATACCTTCATCAAAAGTCTTGAGATTAACATCTGAGTTCTGATCTTAGCTGAGCAATACCTGTGAATAGGTACTATTGGTAGCTATTGGAAGTAATGCATTTGAATTATTCATAGATTAAAATGCACTTTTATTTCTAAGAATCAGAGGTGGGCACAAGACAGTTGCTAAATTAAATTTAAGGAGCTAACCATAAAAGATTAATAAACAGATGACATAAAACAGAAGGAAATCATTGAATCTTATGAGATCAAACTGGAAAAGCTTCCCATGGGAGCTGGAGGTTTTCAAACAAAAGGAGAAATATTTGCTTCTGAGAGTGCTAATGTAGCTTCAGGACAGAAGAGTTTCTTCTAGGAAAAAAAAAAAAGAAAGAAGATCTCGAATATTTGGACAATCTGAGAGTTTTATTAAACTTAACCAACCTTGAGCTTACTTCCCACTTTATCTGAAATACCTGACCTTTCTCCAGAATGATAGTTGCGGTGAAGTACGCTTTCTCTAAATTATTGTATCCTCTATAGTCCCAAACACCAAAACAGCCATCATTTGCAGCCTCTTTTTATGGACCTGTGTAGACTAACCATCTATTTAGGCTCTTCAGATGAATAATTTGCTCTACTCAGAGTGGCCATTTTAATATTTACCTTTATTCCTCTATATATTCACATCACATTGGTATTTCTACACTTGTCTTTTATGAGTAAGACATTGACACAGACTTCCTCCACACTTTTTAGTGTTGAATGGTATGTTTGGATAACTCAGAATTAACAAAATAGATTAAAATGAACATGTGCTATCCTTCATAAGACTGCTAATATGTCAGAAATACCTAAGCATCAGGAATTGTAGACAATGACTAGAATCAGTTAGTACAAAAATAGATACTAAAGGATTTGCATCCAATATGGATGTGGAGTAAAGTATTTGTGGTTTAAAAGTAGCATGAAGGGGAGCAGATGTAGCTCAAGTGGTTGAGTGCCTGCTTCCCACGTACTAGGTCCCGGGTTTGATCCCTGATACCTCTTAAAAACAGAAACAAAACAAACAAGTAAACAAGAAAAAAAAAAAAAAACCAACTCAGGGGAGCCGGGAGGTCTTGGGTTCCATCTCTGGTGCTGTTACTTCAAAAAAAAAAAGAGTAGCATTGAAAGGAAGAGTGAATGTTAGAGGGTTCCAAGTATATAAGTAGAGGCCTTGCCTAGTCAAGAAAGCTATTTCTTCTTTTCACATGGCATCACCTGTCAGAAATGAGTGCTAAGCACTCATTATATACTGTATCAGGGATGGAGAAAGAGAAAAGAACAAGGCGTCATACCTCTAACAAGTAATTCTTGATTTATGGAATAAGAAGACATCTAAAAATATCTATGTTAAAACATAAGTGAAAAAAAGCAGGATTCAAGTGTTCAAAATTTCTTAGTATATGGTGGTTTGAGTTCTTTGTGGACCCAAGAAAATCTTTTTCCTAAAGCTAACCCATTCCTATGCAAGTAAACCTATTGTAGGTGGGAACTTTTGATTAAATTAATTCAGTTAAGGGCCTCTGATTAGATTGTGTGACCCAGAGTGGGACTTAATCCTTTTATGGGGATCCTTTATGAATGAAGGAATAAAAAGCCTCGAATACAAAAAAAAAA
>JAQZBX010010978.1:13613-32670 GCA_029593785.1 Cabassous unicinctus | reverse complement strand
CTATAGCTCAGGGAGAAAGCATCTCTGATGATGCCTTGATTTGGACACTTTCAAGGCCTCAGATCTGTAAACTCATAAGTTGATAAATCCCCATTGTAAAAGTCAACCCATTTCTGGTATATTGTTTTGAAAGCATTTAGCAAACTGGAATACGGTATGATTGTTAATATTTGAAAAAAAGTGTATGTTTATTAGACATTAGAAATTAATGAATGGGTCATTGTTTTAAAGTGATGTGGTTATAGTGATTTTAAGTTTTATCTAAACATTTTATCTAAACATGTTAATAAAACATATCTATTTTTAGGTAATACATACTTCCCAAAAAAACATGATTCAAAGTTTGAAAAAAATATCATGTGCTGCTAAAATAGTGTGAGAAACAGGGGACATCATATCCATTTGCTCATTTATTTAATACATTTATTAAACAGTCCTTTCCCTTAAATGTTTATTGTACAGTGGGGGAAACAGATCCCCTAGACAGCCAATTATTTTAAAAATATAAGTTTTTTATACTATATTTTTTTATTTTTTTAAAGATACTTAGATTACATAAATGTTACATAAAAACCCCTTGCACATTTCCCCCCATTAACAATATCCTTCATTAGTGTGGTACATAGGTTACAATTGATGAACACATTTGGAGTATTGCCACCAAGCATGGATTATAGTTTATATTGTAGTTTACACTCTCTCCCACACAATTTTGTAAGTTATGACAAGTTATATAATGGCCTGTATGTCATTGCAATGTCATTCAGGACAATTCCCAAATCCTGAAAATGCTCCAGTATTACACCTATTTTTCTCCTCTCCATCCCCTCAGAAGCTCCGGTGGCCACTGTCTCCACATCAATGATAACAGTTCTATTGCTAAAATAGCAATAAGTCTATAGCAGAATAACAGTAAATCTGCTCTAGTTCATCCTTCATTCCCCAATCCTGAGGATTCTGGGATGATGAAGCCCACTCCACCTCTAATTGAGAGGGGACTTAGATCCCGTAGGGCAGATGGATGGGACTATCTTGCTTGCAGTTGCAGACTCTGTTCCTTGGGATGGTCGCTATGCATCATCATCTCCTTGTTAGTTATCCTGGTTGAGTCCAATGAACTGATGAGTAGGTGTTGCAATGCTGTTGAGATTTGGGTCCCAAATGGTACATGGAAAGACCAAAGATTTAAGTCTCTTGGACCTTGACTTATCCACTTTAGTACTAACTATAGGTTCAAATTGAGGGGTCAAAAGAGCCATGTGTAGGGAAACTACAACTGAGTCCAATTCTGTCACACTGGGGAGCATAAATTCCCAAGTAGGGCCCACTAGCAGGGCACCAAACTCTTGAGCTGCCTGCCCTGCCTATAGTGTCTGGGTGTCTCCTGAGCCCTCAGGAGCCTTGCTATTTGAGGCAATATTTACTTTGGCAATCAATGAGATCCTGCTGAGATGTGCATAAGTGTAACCTCTGGAATGAACTCCTGACTCACTTTGAAGTCTCTTAGCCATATAAACTCATTTGTCTTTACCCTTTCTCCCTTTTGGTCAAGGTCTTTTTCCAGTTGCCTTGCTAGTTGGCACTTGGTAGTAATCTCTCGGTGCCAGGGAGGCTCATCCACGGGAGTCATGTCCGACACTGGGGGGGAAGGTAATGCATTTATATGCTGAGTATGGCTTAGAGAGAGGCCACATTTGAGCAGCAAGGAGGCTCTCAGGAGGTAACTCTTTTGCACCCTATAATACTGGACTAAGTTTCCATTTCAAAAGTAAAGGTTCATAAGTACAGTCATCACTATTAAGGGCCCATCAATGGTCCATCCTCCTTCACTAGTCACTACCCCTGTACTTGGGGGATTCTTGCTGTCCCATTAGAGAAAGTGGCAGAGCTCTCCAGAATGGGAATTTGATATTCTTTTTGTTATTGTGTGAATCTTCACCCACTGTGACAATGCCCCATGAATACTTGAACACATTCATATGCCTTAACTAGGTATGCCCCAGGTGAACCTCTTCCCATGCATCCCCCATCTCTGACCCCCTGCACCAATGATCCTCCCCTGCTGCAGTTGTAACCCTTCTGTGATCCAAAACTTCTTCAAAATTGAAGCCAACAAAATATCCAAATACAATTAATAGGAAAATTATATAATAATGATAGTTTTAAAAATAATGAGTAAAATACAAATTTTTTTTAAAATTTGAAATAAAAATAATAAAAAGTATAAAATTTAAAATTTTTTTGACATTATGTCTTTCATCACTATAAGATCTATTGTCTTGTATGTACAGTGACTTTTTCTTCCGTTTATTCCCACAGTGTCTTATTTTTTCATTTTGTCTTCAAAGAAGCTTTAGATTTCAGAAAAGTCATGCACAGAATATAGGTGATCCCCATATACCCAACATCCTCCCCCTTTTCCCCTTTCCCCTATTAATAACATTTTACACGTGGATGGTACATTTGTTGCAATTAACATACAAATATTGAAACATTACTACTAACTATGGTCAATGATTTAAATGTTTATTGTAGAGTGGGGGAAACAGATTCCCAAAACAGCCAATTATTTTAAAAAGATACATTTTTTAAAAATAAGAACAATTTTTGACCTCATCCATATTAACATAAATTTGCAATTTAAACTAGGATTCAACAGTTCTCAATTGTTATATTTATAAAAGTCCAATGGTTTGGAAACATACTTTATTGAACTTGCTTGAGGGACCACACTTTGATCCATTTTTGGTGAGAAAAGTAGATGGTATAATTCATTTTGAGGAAAATTTTGGTATATTTACCTAAACTACATGTGTATTTACACTATACATTTGCACTAAGACACAGGACTCCCCCCTCTAGGAAATTGTATGCATATATATGAAACGTTATATATACAAGATTAGTCATTGTAGTTCTGTTTTTAATAGACAAAACTGGAAGCAATCCAAGAGTCTTTTAATAGCAGACTGGTTAAATTAAATACACAATAGAAAACTATGGAGCTGCTTTTAAAAATGAGAAGGCATTCCCTGCAGGAAATGGAAAAATCTCCAAGATTTCTTATTAATAAAAAGAAAAGCAAGCAGAGACCAAAGCACACAGTATGGTACATGTGGTAGTTTGGAGCTTTGTACCCCAGAAAAAGATGTTCTCAAATGTAATCCATTCCTGTGAGTGTGTACCCATTGTAAGTTGGAATCTTTTGATGAGGTTACTTCAGTTAAGATGTGCCATAATTCAGCTGGGATAGGTCTTAATCCTATTACTGGAGTCCCTTGTAAGAGAATGAAATTCAGGAAGATAGAAAGAAAGCTACAGAGGGAGCAGCCAGAAGTGGAAATTCAGCGGAACATGGAAGACAACAGATGCTGGGAGAGGCCACCATGTGCATTGCCATGTGACAGAAAAGCTAAGGACAAAGGATCACCAGCAGTCAGCCCCAGAATGCCAGTCTTCAGGAAGAAAGCATTGCCCTTTGATGATGTCTTGAATTGGGCTTTTCTTAATCAAAACCATGAGCCAATAAAACCATTGTTTAAGCCAACCCATTGCATCGTATGTGCTTTAGCAATGAGGAAACTAAAACAGTAGCCTTCTGTATAAGAATGGGATTTATAAGAATATTCATATTTGCTGGGTTTTGCATAAGGAGACACAGAAATCATACAGGAAAATCTATTAAAAGTGGTTTCCTGTCAAGGTATGGGGGAGGAATAGAAACAAACAGATAGATTGGTGAATATTTTGTAAATATATATACATATATAAATATTTTTAGATTGTTTTGATCTTTGGGTGTATAATTTATTGAAGCAAATTAATTTATCTAAGGGAAAAAAAGGCAAGGTGATCTGTTTCCCAGAATGATGCAAGAAAAATAAAGGCCTGATTCTCTCAGATTGAAACTCCTGTTTTGTTAGCAGTAAAATAAAAAAATCTTTGGTGAAAAGGAAAACTTATTACTGAATGCATTCAATGTTTATTCGACAATAAACATGAAAGCTCCTCATCTTGAGGAGGTAGAAAAGAAATAAGAGAAACATAGATTTTTCAAGCCCATAAGTACATACATGATAGGAAACAAGGAAGATGCCATTATTTAAAAGAAAAAAAAGGCAGAATTAAAAAATATGTAAGTGCAGTATTATGCTGTGGTCCTACATGCTTGTATGCCCAAGATAACTTTGGTTTATACTGGATATTTTAGGGTAGTTATTAAAAAAAAAAAAAAAAAAGCAAAAACCCTTTTGCTTTCAAAAGTTCTTGGGTTTGGCTAACAAACTATAAAAATACTCAAAGGTGCTAGTACGGAGCCTGTGGTGTGCTTATGCTCTTAGTCCTGGTTTGCTCTCAGAATCTCCCCTGCTAGAGTCACTATGCTGCTGTCATCAGGGAGAAATGGCCCAAGAGCTGGCCTTGGTCATTAACCCCAGCATGGGACGCACCAAGGTATTGCATCTCAATTTTTTCTTTAGCATCATAGCACATGCAAAAGGTTACAATATCTGTAAGGCATGCTGCGGTGAGCAGAATGGATGCTTGCTGCCAGAGGCAACCAGCTCAGGGACTCCTGTCCCCTCAGCCCCTTTCTGACCACTCTTAAGTTATGTGTTGGGGTACAGGTCAGAAAATCAGCACACTTACTACTTACATCTGTGGGGGAACTTTGCCTTAAGGAAGCTCTAAACTTTATATTCTAAACAGAAGGACTAGGGAATGCTGAAGTGAAGAAAGAATTGTGGAATGAAAGGCAAGGGGAGTCTGGAGCTAATGGATCTAAGAAAAAGATTGTCTCAAGGTAGAGTTATACGAGAGGCACTTCATCTCTGACACACTCATTTGACTCTTAGGAGTCCATTAATTAAAAATAAATACCTACATACAAACTATAGGGACATGAAATGCCCACTTCCCCTCCCACTCATTATTCGTGTAGATTCGTGGAAAGGGTGGGGTGAAATTGGCCAGAAATCCATCCTGGAAGATTCTGCTACAGCACACACAGGACCCCAGGCATAGTAATCATTAACCTGCATGCATGTTGTCCCTCACTGTTCCGAAACACTATAAAGCCTCTGTCTAATGGCTTTATGGTGCGGTAGCTACCTGACTGAACATCACTGGGATTTGTGAGTAATAAATGGCATGACTGCTGCTGGTCTTCCATGTAGTTTCTTTGGAATATCAAAAGTATTCGCCCAGCCTTCCCGGGATTGACCCTCCTGTGTTACACAAACATACATACATATATCCCAGGCACTGTACTAGAAGTCAGTGGTGAATTGCCTTGAGTTATTAGGCAGCCACTTGTATCTCCACAGCAGAACTGTAAGCCCCAGGCTCACAGTACAAACTCCACATTGATAGGGACCCACAGGGCTATCTATTAGTGTGACCCGAACCATTGCAATGGGAAGCAATTTCCAGCCACTCTTTGATGCTGCCATTACAAGGAGCAAAGCAGTTTTCCATTGTTGCCAGGAACACTCCTGAGAAAAAAAGCAGTATCCATGAAGAGGTCTAGGAGGAAAGGTTCGGAGCACAAAACAATAGGCTTAGCAGGCCAGCAGAATGGAGCATTGCACTTTGCACCTAGGAAAACAGTATAAATTTCACAAGATTAGAGAGTACTTCTCAGGATATGAATGAATGCCTTTGGACATGTAGGTCAAAAGGAGATGCTTCATTTGGAGTATTACCAATTCCACTGACTCCATGAATAACCTAAGTGCAAGATATGTGTAAAACTGAGCATGCTCAAGGGAAGAAATCCCTACTGCAGAAATTTGTGTAGAGAAACTTGAAGTGGTAATGATTAATATTTACATAGTACTTATTATTCAACACACTTTACATGTATAACTAATTTAACCCTCACAAAAATTCTCTGAAGAAGATTCTATTACTGTCTCCATTGTTCAGATGAGGAAACTGAGGCACGGAGAAGTTAAATACATTGCCTAAGTTCACACAATAAGTAAATGGTAGAATTAATGTTTTAACCCAGGCAGACAAGACAGGCTTCAAAGCCTACCATACTACACAGTCTCTGGAATAATAAGGATAATTTATCTATTGAACAAAATAGAATGTATTTCATTTAATCCTTAGAACATTTGTTATAACAATTTTTATATCCCTCTTCTTGAGTAAGAAAACTGAGGTCAGAGAGAAATTACACATTTTTTGGCCAAGATCACATATCCAAAAAGTGGCAAAACTTGGATTTGGACAAACATCCTTCTGCTCTCTCTTCTGGATATTTAGTTCCTACCCATCTGGTCTAGCTCAGATCCTGCTTTTTTCATGGACTCAAAACTTCCAAGGCCAGAAGGAATGAGAGTATTCATCTACTCCCAGCCTTTCATTTTGCATATAGAAAGAATGGAGTTGGGAAGTCTTGCAAAGGTCACCTAACTAGGTGGAGTGGATGTAGGGCTTGAATCCATGATTCTTTACTGCAAGTCCAGTAATTTTTTTATTTTCATCATCTAAGTGGGATGATCCTTTTTTCTTCAAGGGGATATTATGAAGATTAAAGAAAAGTTATATTTGAAAGCAAATGTCACTGTTTCTGTCACAGGGCACACATACAAAAAAATAATTGATTTTATTTTTTTAGCAGTGAGATGTATAAGAATGGGGGTGGGGGGGAGAGAAATGGAGTATTCAAGACCCATATGGTGACCTAGACTATGCCAAGGTTTTGGTCCTGTCTTGGTCAATAATTATATGTGCATCCTTTGGAAGATCTTTGACCCTCAATTCACCGTCAAGGTCGACCTTGATCAGTATTTTTCAAACTCTGCTCCGCAGAGGAAGTGGTATGAGACTGAGCAAGGAAAGAGAAGGCTGGGGGTGATCAGGACTTCAGGTCCCATCTCTACTTTCTATTTAAATCTGTTTTCTACATTGTATGCATATGCTATATACACAAGACTTGCAAAGCTTTTTACTTGCTTGTTTGTTGTTTTATTTTATTTTTAAAATATGGTACAGACCATTTCTAAGGGGTGTTCCATGACATTGGATAAGAACTCAGACAACAGCCTCATCTCCAATACACTGCTCTTGCCCAAAGTGAGAGTAAGTTATCTTCTCTAGTTTTCAGCCTCTAGCCCTGATAGTTCTCTCCTCCACTGAGCATACTTTGATCACATGATAACACAATGTCACTGGATTCCACTATTAGATGAGCTTTCTGCCCGTGATTCACTGTTTGACATCTGAAACTTTATATAAGCTATTATTTTAGTGTCGTGTTTGGCAACATCATTTACCATCTTTCCAACCTTTCTGCAGGAACGCTGTCTTGACTATAGCCCCACCTCTAGCTTTAGTTCATTTCCTGTCTCTCAGTATTGCACTAAATTAAAAGTTCAGCTGGAATATTTGCACTGTTTCCCAGTTGTTTTTCCTTCTTTGTAACATTCCCTTTCCATTAGATTGGGATGGAATCAGAGATGATACCTCCTTTCTCTCCACATATTGCAACTCCGATCAATACAGGACTATGTCCTCTTGTTTGTCTATTTGCAGCATGATTACCCCACAACTGATCATTTTAATGGTGTTTACTATGACTCTGACCAGATGATTGACTAACCAACTGATTCTTAGTCACCAAGAAGTTGGACTGTAACAATAGAGATTGTCAGGGTCTCTTCAAAATAATTCTGATCCTGTCAGTGACCCTCCTCACAGCCTCCTTCACCTCCTTATTGCGAAGGGTATAGATGATGGGATTCAGGAAAGGGGTAAGAAGGGCATACACCAAAGCAATAAGCTTATCTGTACCCTCAGGTCGACTCCCAGGTGAGCCCACATACACTGTGAAGGCAGAAGCATAAAAGAGTGCCACTACAATCATGTGAGAAGAACAGGTGGAGAAGACCTTGGCACGGCTGGCAGCTGAGGACAACTTCAGCACAGCTCTCAGAATGGCTCCATAGAGTCCCAGAATGAACCCAAAGTTGCACCCAGTGGCCACACCAATCACTGCCCCATGGACTCGAGCATGCCAGCCTGTATCCACACAAGCCAACTGCATTAGTGGTACCAGGTCACAAAAGTAATGGGCCACCTCTTTCAAGCAGAAGGGCAGAGTGGCTGTGAGACTGGCCGGCACAAGTGCAGCAGAGAAGCCGGCCACCCAAGTGGCCCCTGCTAGCCATAGCTGTACCTGTCTGCTCATGAGCATATGGTAGTGGAGAGGGCGACAGATGGCAAGGTAGCGATCCAGTGCCATGACACCCAGCAGGTAGCACTCACTCATGCCCAAGGCATGGAAGACATACAGCTGGATGAAGCATGCAGCAGATGAAATGGGTGAACGCCCATGGAGCAGGGTGTGCAGCAGTGTGGGCACCGTGGTGCTGACGTACCAGAGTTCCAAGGAGGAGAGGACACTGATAAAGAAGTACATGGGTGTTGACAGTCCAGAATCTGCCTGAACCAGCACAATGATGAACAAGTTCCCTGCCAGGATGAGGAGATAGATGCACAGGGCTCCCAAGAAGGCAAGACCTTGCCAGGTCCCAGTGGTAGTGAAACCAGCTAGGATGAAATCCTGGGTCCAAGCGTGGTTGGCATAATCCATGAATCCCAGGACTGAGGGAGGCAAGGACAGAGGAGTAGCTATGTAGGCTCTCTTCTCAATTCAGAAAATGTTCCTGGTGCCAAGGACACAAAACATAAGTTCCTGAAAGGAACTTAGATTATCTAATCAACACTCCTTACGTTGTAATAGAGACTTCAGCCCAGAAGGCAGATATGTTTATCAGCATATCTTAGACTCTGTTGGTGAAAGAGCTGTAACTAGAAACCAAGTTTCCTTATCCCAATTCAATCCTTTTCTGTGTTATAATATTGGCCTCCAGAGACTAGGGCAACCATCAGGACACAAAGGAAGATTCCTACCTCTATATGTCTTTTAGTTTCCAATGTTGAAATAACCAGTAATATCATGTTGTAGTGAAAGGAGAAAAATCGTCACCTAAAGAGTGAACACAGATGCCTCAATCATGAAGCCCCTCTGGAGTTCATAGACTGTTGTAATAAAGACTAGAAAAAGAAGACAGGAGGAAAGAAAGAAATACAGAAGCTCTGAGAACAATCCTGATTGGTTGGGCCCATGGTGCTTAATGCTAACTCACCAGGCAGACACACAATGCCTTTTAAAAGGTGATTCTCAGAGGAGATGTGCCCAGGAAGTCTCAAGCAGGGCAACCAATAAGGTCCAGCTCCCCAAAGTTTTTATCTAAAAGCCTAATAACAATAAAAACAAAATGAAACACAACCTCTGAGGTCAGGGGTTTAGCTTTGCAAACTTGCTCTGTTACTAACAGCCAATGCACATTGGGCTGAGCAACTTCTCACTTAACCTCAACTTCCTCTGCTCTAAAATAAAAAGGTTTCAAAAGAAGTTTTCAATTCCCTTACAACATGACTAATGTATAGGTCTCTAAAGTCACCGAAAAAGGTTTTTGGGATGGGGGGTGGTACACCAATGTCCCTAGAGGTTTTCTTCCACATCCTAACTCTCTTCTTCAACTCTCATCTCTGGTAGTTACCTCTTTGATGTCCCCCTAAGTAACCTCCAGGATATTTTCCTAGTTATAATTCATACTCCTGGAAATTCTGTTCCCTCAGGCCTCCTTGCTGTGTATTCTTTGGGGCAAGTTGATCAGAGAGATGTGAGGCAGATCAGCTGTGTGTCTCAAATAACCTTTCTCAAATCCGCAAATCTCATTGTTGGGCTCTAGAACCCAACCCCAGGGAAATTGTCTTCTCTGGTCAGCTAGAACTTTTGAAAGTCCCACAAAGTTTTCTGTGGGAAAGAGCCAATTCAACTTGCATATCTTTATATGAACATGGAGAGTAACACCAACACCTTCAGCACCCAAGAAGTGAGTTATATATCTTCTTAAAAATTGCTTTGCAAGACTTTTTATCCAACTTCTTCTCCACTCCACTCCAATAAGGAGAGCTGGATGGCAGGAGGGATACAAATCATCAATTTTCTCCCTACTAACTTTACCACCATATGAGAACAATCAGCAAGAGCACCACCATCACTAATGCTGCTACTCTATCTCCATGACAACACCTTCATTATGTCCTCTATCACTTATTCATTAATGCAATCATTCCTGAAGACACACTATGGGCCAAGCACTGCTCTAAACCACTGTTACCAGCACTGCTACCATTACTCACAACACCACCACCACCTGCTTGATGCCTATCCAGTTTTCCATCATCACTCTTGTTTCTATCACTATCGGCATCGTCTTCATCAAAAGTCAGCATATCAGCGTAAGAACTCTGACCGCCACTGGCCACTATACATATGCATACACTGAGTGGATGAAGAGACCTTACAAATAATAGATGAAAAACATTAATCCATTGGAGAGTAATGAATTTGCATCATTCCTAGATCCAAATGTAGTTTAATTTCTAGGAATCAGAGGAAGGGAACATGACAATAGCAAAATTAAATTGGAAGCCAGGATGTTAACCAGTGAAAGATTTGCACATAGATCACATAAACTTAGGGGATACATTCAATTCATCAAATCAACTTGGAAAATCTTCTTGTGAGTTGGAGCTATTTAAACAACAGGAAAGACTGATCATTGGTGTTGAGAGTTTTACTTTAGAAAACAGCTGGCCTTTTTCCAGGACGAATAGCTGCCATTGTTATTTGACAAAATTACTTCACCCACACATACACAGTCCCCAAAACCAAATACCTATAATTTGTAGCCTTATTTGTGGATTTTGTAAGATAGATATTGAGACAGACTTCCCCCATGCTTTGTAGTGCCCCGTTGTATATCATCCTGGCTTGGAATTTAAAAAGTATCTTGACTGCTTGCCTTCAGAAAGCAATCAGTGTAACACGAATACCTAGTAATTAGAAACTTACAGCAGAGTGGGTGTAGCTCAGTGGTTGAGCTCCTGCTTCTCAAGTACAAGGTTCATTACTGGGTACCTCCTAAAACAACAACAACAACAAACTTACAAACACACCAAATGAACAGAGTGTTCATTTAACGTTTATATATTACATAGGAAGAGAAAAGAACAAAGTTTGTTGCCTTTATCAAAGAACTCATGTTTTAGTGAGATAGAGAGACAGTAATTAAGAACCCCTATCTTATATTGTTAAGTGAAGAAAGCAGAATTTTGGAAGTGTCAGCATTTCATAATATGCTTACTAATATTGGGAAAAAGCCTATGTTTATGGGAAATGATTAGAAAAGAATAGACTAATGATTGTTTTAAAATAATTTTATAAGTGATTTTCAATTTTTAATCATCTAAATATTCTACATCATGTTCATATTTCTGTGTAATATTGCTTTCCAAGAAAAAGATATGACCCAAATTTTAGAAAAGGTGATATCAGATGCAGCAAAAATTAGTGTGAGAATAGTATGAATTTTAGTGATTTTTAGCTCATTTATTATGTATATTTTTTAGCACCTTCTACCTCCCATGGCTCATACTAGGGAAAACAAGATGCATTAAAAAAACAGTCCAATTTTATAAAGAGCATTCAAACCCATACAGTGAGCATAACTGTTCCAAGTTCTAACCCTGCCTTCGCCACTAATAAGCTGTGCATCCTTTGGCAGGTCTTATCACCTCCTTGGCCCTCAATTCACTCATTTGAAATAGATTGTTTTTGGCAGAGGAGGTGGTGGGGCAGCCAGGGGAGATAAAAGGAGATAGGAAGTGGCCAGAGCTTCAGGTCTCCATTTCTATTTGCATTTTAATATGTTTTTTACTTTGCACTTGTCTGCTTTATGTATTGTGCTTCCAGTGTTGTTTGTTTGTTTGTAAATATGGCATCAGATGATTTCCAGGTGTCTTTGATCCTGCAAGAGAGCTGGGTCTGCTATTTGCTGGAGCTATGCAGCAATTGATGGACAAACATGAAGGAAGAAAGAGCATTCACGGTTCCAAGAGATCTGCCTACTGTGATTGACATAGTCACGGGTGCCTTCTGAGCAGAAAATACAGTACACTACCCCCATCAAAGGGTCAACTAGACCAGAGCATTAGGCATATAGATTACGGTTCAGGTACCAAAGGCTGGATGATGGCATAACTTAGTAAAACACTCCCGATGGTATGGGGAAGAGAAGATGGAAAAATTGGGACAAAGTCTTAGACCCCCAAAATACTGATTAAACTTCTGTTTCTGCTGTGTCAAATTCAGTGATTAGGTACTTCAAGAGACCAAGGATGGACCCTTTAGTAGATCCAGGTGCCACAGGTCAGGGAAAACAAAACCAGGGGTATCAGAGACTTAAATCTTTGGTCGTCCATGTGCCAGTTGAGCCCTGAATTTCAGCAGAGTTGCGACACCTACTCTCTAGTTCACTGGACTTACCCAGGACAACTAACAAGGAGATGATAATGGACAACGCCCATCTCAAGGAACAGAGAGTGCCCGCAACTGCAAGCAAGATAGTTCCAACCATCTGGCCCATGGGATCTAAGACCCCTCTCAATTTGAAGCAGAGTGGGCATCACCATCCCAAAATCCTCAAAATTGGGGAATGAACAATGGACTAAAACAGACTTGTTATTATTCTACTATAGACACTATTATTCCAGCAATGGAAGAACTCTTATCATTGATGTAAAGGCAGTGGCCACCAGAGGTTCTGAGGGATGGGAAAGGGAATAATAGGTGTAATGAGGGGGCATTTTGGGGACATTTGAGTTGTCCTGCATGTCCTGCAGTGACGGATACAAGCCATTGTATATTTTGTCATAACTTACAAAATTGTGTGGGACAGAGTGTAAACTATAATGTAAACTGTAGTCCATGGTTAGTAGCAATGCTTCAATATGTGTTCATCAGTTGTAACAAATGTACCACACTAATGAAGGATGTTGTTAATGGGGGAAAGTGTGGGAGGAAGAGTGAGTGGGGCATATGGGAATCCCTTATATTTTTTTTAATGTAGCATTTATGTAATCTAAAGCTTCTTTTCAAAAAAATTTTAAAAAACCAGGGATATGATGAGGCTCTAACAATTTCTGAATCTATTATCTATAATTGAGTTTCCCATTTATTTCCCCTTATATACCTTCCTCTCCATCCACTCTGAACTGTTACTAACTATTGAACCCATCTCCATATCTTTGTTTTTATTAGTCCTTTAGCTAGAAAGGCTTCCTCTTCCTCCCCTTACTTATGCATAAATACTAGACCCATCATTTATGCTGTGAACCTGGACTAGTCACATAGACTTTCTGGGGCTCAATTTTCTTATGTATAACTCATATGGTCACTGTAGTGGTCACTCAATAAATAGCAATACTGTTACTACTACTGACGTTGTTGGTGGTAAGTATATAGGTACTGATTGAAATTACTGACGGTTGACCTGAATGAGCTGTAGATTGGGAAATTTTGAATGACATCTCATCTGGTCTTAATTAAGAAGGGCTGGATGGGCACATGGCAGTTTGGTATCATGAAATCCTGCTTTTTGTTCTGGGTGAGTTACTTAGGCCTCAGGTTTCTAGTTGAAAAATGGGCAATAATAACATGTATGCTGTCCTGCCTTGCCTCAAAGGGGAGGCACCACTGAACTGTGAGAGTGCTTTGTGAACATTAAGGATCTGTACCAATTTGGGGAGTCTTTAGTATTCTGTATGTGGGGAGGAGAGACCATAGCATGGGCACCTCTGCTCAAAAGCACAATCACTATATGAGTCTGGCAAGCTTTGAACACTGTGTCCAAATCAAGGCTTAAATATACCCCCATTAGCCACCCCAGGCTTTGCTTCCAATTTCTCTTGGCCAAGCAGAGGAGCCTTGGACCCATTGCTAAACTCTAGCCTGCTCAGAGGACTTGAATACCTAGATATCCCACAGGGAAACGGGAGAGCCAGGCTTACCCAGCTAAGGAAGTCCTCCCATAAAACTTTCTTTTGAACAACTCAGGGGAACAAAGTAAGGCACTAACAAGTTTGCTAATGAGAAGCTGCTTAATTGAGGTGGGGAAGCCAGAGGGAAAGGCAAGGGACCTGTTCCCGGGAGGGGCCTTGTACCTGCTTAATGAAGCACAGCCTCAACTTCAGTAATTATTAGCATTTTCTCCATTGAGACCTGCCCCCACATAAGTTGTGGAGCAGGGAGATTTGGGGAGGCCCTGGGTTTCTCCTCTTGGCTCCCATAATTAATTTTAATTGGGAATGTGGGAATGCAGACGAGGGACAGCTTGTCTAGGAGTCCCCTTCCCCAGGGCTGGTCAGGAGATGCCAAGCTCCCAGCTTTGCCTAAACCATACAGAAGAGCATCCATTTCCCACTTTCTATAGCAGGCACAGTGGAGGTATGGCCTGGGAGTGCAGAGGCCTGGGTTTTAATTGAGGCTCTGCCATTAACTAGCTCCAGCTCAAAGCAGTCACCTATTTTCCCTGGCCTCAATGTATTAAATATATAAAATGAGGAGAGAGGAGACTGTCTCAGTGAATTCTACAGTTTCTTTGAAGTGCAATTTTATCAACTATGATAAATGATATGTTTGTTCATTCTACTACCCAGGGTAATGGTATTGAGAACCAAGAGTTTAGTGATCTGACTCCTGTTTAAGGGGGAAAAAAGTGCTAAAGGGGAAAATAAAGAACATGAGAGTAATAGAAATAAATGCCCCATGAAACAAACACCAAAAAAATATGTATGTTCAAGCAAAGGAGGGTGTTGCCATCCTTGTTTCCTCTTTCAGAACATTTTTTAAACTGTTATTTCCTTCCTTGAGCCTACCTATCGCTTTTCTGATCATCTGCGTGTCTGCACATTTCAGATTGTCTGAACACTCATGCACACATACTGTGTCTCACAACTCTCAGAAACAACCACACTACAAAGAATTGAGAACCACAAGTGCAGTTTTCAAAGTTGATAACAATATTGTCATAGATAATGCAGTCAGTACCTTGGGTTTGAATTCCAATTCCCAACAATTAGCATTATAAAATATAGTGCAATTTAGCTAATCTGTTTTTGCCTTATTTGCAAACCTGAAAATATTAATAATATCTACTTGTAAGGATGTTGAGTAAATTGAGTAAAATCATTTATTTTGGGATGTAGTAAGTGTTATAGGAAGAAAAAATAACTTTGTTGATAGTATTATCCGCATGATACTTACATACCTAATACCTAAAGGAACACAAAGAGAAGATTCCTAAATCCATAAGTGTGTTAGCTCGTTGAGGAGTTCAACAGAGGGCTAAACTTAAGAGACTTTCATTCTTTGGAGTCAGGGTGCCCTTCAGAAAACCTGCAACCTATCATAGACCAAGCTGTTTAAAAGTGGTCAGAACCATTTCTGAAACTGATTCTGATTCAGCTCTTTTTTGAGAAACTGAACTCCCCTTTTGACAATGGACAAGCAAACCAGAATGCTCTTTTGGCTCTACCGTAGAAGGAGGACCCAGCTAGAGGCATGTGGTGTCTCAACTAATACATCCCAGCCTTAAGGAATTATTGGGAGGAATCAGGGGATCTGATCCAAGGGTAGCACAAAGCAGAAGTTCAATTAATATTAAGTTCTGACTTCTTTCCTTTAATAAGGCCCAGACTACTAAAATCCTTATCACAGTATGATCACTTTTGATTACCACAGCTCTCATCCGCAGCTGTGGTCTCCCTGCTTGTTCTATTGCAAAGAAACTTTCAGTTACCTTTAAATACTGTAACATTCTTTCTTATTAGCAGAAATTAAAATAATCACAGGATGGAAAAGTTGAAAAAAATGACTAGGCTTCATTTAGTTTCAAGTTACTAAAGATAGGAAATAAACACACAAAAAACATGTTAATTCAAGTTTTCAATTACTGCATTTAGATAGAAATTTGTGCATGCTAGACCATATTTAGTTTAATTCCACCAATATTTATTAATCATCTTAATCTATGTCAGGCAGTTGGTGTCACAAAGACAAGGAATAATATATGATCCTTCCCCTCAAGGCTCTTTCAACACAAAGGGGGACACAGACAAGTAAACAGAAAATGTGAATATAATGTGATGAGGCTATAATGTAGGAATGTAAGGCATTTGCCGAGTCTTTGGTGGACAAGGAAAGCTTCCCACAGATGAGGCCTGAGTTTCATCACTTGAAGAAAATGTAGTGGAGAGCAAAGTAGGAAGCTGCAGGGAAGGGCATTTCAGGATGAGAGAAATGTTGTGAAATGTTATGAAACAACATGGTGTGTGAGCAGAGGTTGGAGGTGGGAGGAGCTGAGAATGTCTAACAATGCTAGAAGAATTAGGTTGGATGCAGGGACTGAAATGAAATAAGGCTGGAGAAAGGGAGGTAGACCAGGTCCTTCAGTATTGTTATCGCCTAAGTGGGCTTGTGCCAGATGTGCACAGAGGTCAATGCTATGACACCAGATTTCCAGAGAAGAGTTTATTATGAGCAGCTCATCAAGGAGACAGGAGGGAAGAGCCTCAGATCTGTCTGTCAGAGCTGAAGGGGCTTGAGACATTTATGCAGTTTCGGGTAGGTGGGTCTGGGGGAGTGGTTTAGGTTAAGGTGAGGTGACATGGGTTAGGGGCAGGCCTAAGTGGAGCATGCACAGTTCTAAATCATACTACTTCATGTGTCGCATGTTCAAAAGCGGAGACTTAGTCTGATCAGTGGGTGTGATTTTTAAAAAAAAATAGCTTTATTGAGATGTAAGCCACATACCATACAGTTCACCCTTTTAAAGTGTAAGATTCAATGATTTTTAGTATAGTCATAGAGTTGTGAAACCATCTCCATAATCTAATTTTAGAACTTTTTTTTTAGGAGGTACCAGGGAAGTAACCTGGGACCGTACATGGGAAGCAGGCGCTCACCCACTGAGCTGGTGGGTGTCATTTTTACTCTGATAATTAGACAAAGGTAACTTTAGGCCGGAGCTTCTCCTGGCTGGACATGCCCTGGTGGCTGGAGTCATCAGAACTGGCTTTAGCAGGTGCTGCAAAGGGAGAGGAAATAGTACCTGTTCTTGCAGCGTAGCAAGTTTCTTTTGAATAAACATGAGGAGGTGGGAGCTGTAACTTTGAGTTGGCTGCTGAAAAACAAGCTCAAAAAGAAAAGGAAAAGTTACAATAGTTACAGATAAGTAATGTTTTTACTAATTGGTTCTGGGCAGTTCCATTAACCCTTGTTAGGAAGGGAGTTGGGGCAGCTGAGAAGCGAGGAGTGGTGGTAACATGCCAGACAGTTTCAGTACCAAATTAAGGAATTGGGATGTTATCCTATAGGTGATAGGGAATTGCTGGAGAATTATTAAGGAGGGGAATTAAATAATCAATGTTAGTCAGGATGTTGTGACGGGAGTTAATATAAAACCTTAAGAAAATAGCTTTAAGAAATAGGGTAATTTTAAAAAGATTCTGTATTGGAGAGGAAGGTGTTAATTCCATGATTCAACATCTTCCATGGAACCCTCTTTCTGCTATCTTCAGCCCATCTGGGTATCATTGCACTCCAGACGCAAACACAAATAAAGGAAGAAGAAAAGCCAGGAATATTCCTTCTTAGGCATCTCTTTTTACTAGCAAAGAAATTTTTTCAGATATCCACCTACAACAGACAACTTTGGCTAGAATTGGGTCACAAGTCTGTTCTTCAATTGATTGTTGACAAGGGATGTAGACATCCATAATTGACTTAGAAAAATAATGATGCATTCTCTGGAGCTGAAAAACAGGCAAGTGTTTCCCAAGCATTCAGATAGCAAATACTTGAGGGGAAAAAGAGTTAATTGAGCAAAGCATGGATAGGCAATCAACAGAATCTACTACCATCTTTTTTTTTTTTTTTCCAATAGATCATGTTTGATATGGTACAGATGGGTTGAGAACAGTAGGACTGGAGGTAAGGAGATTAGTTAGAGCACTAATGATCCAAAGCAAGACATAGTGAGAAGATGAACTAGAGAAGTGGTGGTACAGATGGAGACCAGAGTATGATTTGGAAAACATTTATGAGATAAAATCATCAGGATTGTGTAGTTGTTATGAAGATGGGAGGGATGGACAGGAAATCTTTCTGTGTTTGTGTATTGAGTGAGGATGGATTTAGCTAGGAGTGTCTCCTGGAGATCAGAATCTCTAGGTCATCTAAGATTTTGCCTCCCTCCTTTTCAAATTATTTCTAAGTATTCCTCCTGGAACAATCCAGAGTCATTGATTCATTCATTAATTCATTCATGCAATATTTTTTGAAACCCTGCTATGTGTCTGGCTTTGTTCTAGGATCTGGGAAGGCTGAGAAATAAGACAAAGTCTCTGCTCCCTTGGAGCTTATATTTTATTGGGGAAAGCAGATAATAAATAAGCTAATATACACACACATACATATACAAAATGAAATTATTTTCAAAGTGTTTTCTTTGATAAGATAGGCAAGAAAAGTCTCCATTAGAAGCTGACATTTGAGCAGAGACTTAAATGAAGTGAGGAAAGCCACTTGGGTAACTGAGAGAAGAGCATTCTGAGAGAAAAATAAGTAAAATGGCTAAGGAATTAAGACCATCACAGGTCAGGTTCTCCAGGAAGCAGACTCTGAAACAGAGATCTAGCAGGCAGGAATTTATTAGGGAGTGCTCCTGGAATCACCACCAGTGGAAAAGGGACAGAAGCCAAATTGGGCAAAGGGAGAAGTTGGGCTATGAGACAGTCTCAACAAAGGCCTCAGTTAAATTGACAAAGAGTGCCAAAAATGTTATGGCTTTTAAAATTAAATTCTCCCAAGATGAGGAATGGGATCTAGACACTGATACCCCCACATTAAACAACCATTGGATGTGAGATGCCTTATGAAAGTGGCATGACCCTGGGAAAGGCAACTTTATTCAGCTGAAGCAACTTCAAAGAGGTATAGCAATTGAGAGCTGTCTTCCAGCAGCATTTCCAGCCAGTAGAGGAATAAGTCCTTTAGTTCTGAAGGGGAATCTGGGCAGTGCATCACAGCATCTACTGCTAAGGAGGTTGGCATGGTCAAGAAGTATTAAGAAAG
>JAQZBX010010978.1:0-13513 GCA_029593785.1 Cabassous unicinctus | reverse complement strand
GTGGGGTTTTGGAGGGCATCAAAAGTTTTCTTTAGGGCATGTTGAGTTTGAAATACTTAATAGATATCAAAGTATAGATTTCAGGGAGGGAGTTAGATGTATGATTCTTAATCTGAGGAGAGAGTTCAGGGCTGAAGATACAAATTTGGTATCAGTATTTAAATGATACTGAAAGCCAGGGTCAGTTAAGAACCTTGAGATGGAGAAATTATCCTGGATGTCATCACAAGTATCCTTATGGTAGGGAGGCAGAATGAGACTTGGCACACAACCAGAGACAATGAAGACAGAGCAGAGAGAGACTTGAAGATAGCGGCCTTGGAGATTGGAGTGATATGGCCACAAGCCAAGGAGTGCCAGCAGCCACCACAAGCTAGAAGGGGCAAGGCGGGGATTCTTCTATAGAGCCTGCAGAGTGAACACAGCTGGCACATTGATCAGTGATACTGATTTCATGCTTCTGCTCCTGGAACTATAAGAGAATAAACATCCCTTGTTTTAAGCCACCAAATTTGTGGTAATTTTCTACAGCAGCACTAGGAACCTAATATAGAAATTTTATCTTAGAAAATCAGAATCTTCAAAAGTATTTATAGACATGAGTGAAGCTGATCAGGAATAAAATTAAAAAGTAGCCTTTAGGAATACTGCAAGATTTAGTGAAGACTAAAAACATTACTTGAATGAATCATGTTCCTGATCACTCCCCTAGATGACTACTACGCTTGAGCAATGAGCCTGATTTTCTTGTGAAAGAAAAATTGGGGCAAAACGTCGTTCAGGTGCTGATGACCAGGTGAAGGCCTGAATCAAGTCGGCAAGCTCAGGCTCCAGCCCTGAAAGGTGATTTTCTGGTCCTTAGAGATAAGGAATTGGAGAAGGGTTGTTAATTTGACTATTCCCAACACACACTCCCCTTCCATTTTCTTCCCTGAGACCACAGACTTTGCCCTGTGTCTTTATCCTGAGTGTAACGTGGACTTTAAAGGGCTTGAGTGCCTCTGTTTGCTATAGCTTCTCTCTTTAGGAGGCTTCTGGCATGTTCTAGGCTGATGAACTAGGCCATCAATCTGGTGGAGACTCTTTTCTAAGGATTTTGAGTGACCTGTGGAGTAGAACGTGAGATGACAGGAAGCCACAAAAATTTGTCCAGACATTTTCTCCCTCATATTAATAGTTTCATATTTTCCATTTCTGAGCTTTATGTATGAGGGCCTAAGTCACCTATTATTTATCCACTGCCTATTAGTCAGTAAAACTTCACATATTCAAGCATTACTTTAGTCCATCTATTAAAAGTCCACTTCACACCACTTGCCTGTCCCTGCCCCTAACCAGTGGCTCTTCACGCACACAACATCCAGAGAGACACACAGCAGACATGGGCAGGGTGATGGTGGCCAGGCTTGGGCTGGGGCTGCTGCTTCCGGCGCTGCTTCTACCCATGCAGATTTACTCAAATCAAACTACCATCATAACACTTTCAAGTAACTCCTCCCAGAATACCTGGCTGCCCCAAGTCCAACTAATGCCACCACCCCGGGAGGTGGCAGTGCCCTGCAGTCTACAGCCAGCCCCCATGTGGTCTGACTCTCCCTTGTACATCTCTACTGTTAAGAGAGACAGGCCAAAAAATATCTATACTTCCCCATCTTCTGAACCCAATCCAAATGGCACCTAAAGTCCCGTGTGGCAAGGAGAAAAGTCTTCATCGAATCTACTGCTTCCACACCTTATCAATGCAGAAAATGTGAGAATCCCAAATCTGACTGATCTGAAGAACATGGGAAGGATTTGACTAGATGACAAATGTCAGTATTAAATCTGCTGGAGTTTCATATAGAAGATGATGAGAGACAACATCCAAAATGAAGAGATGGTTTCTGTAAATGTGGCCTAAGAAATATGGACACTTAAAACTCTACCTTGAAGAATGAATAGATTTTCCCCTACCTAGAGAGAATGAGATGTGGAATGGAGATTGAGTTTTCATCTGATACATTAAATATTTAGGGCCATGAAATGATTACATCATATAAAAGCTTCCATGATTCTATTTATATATACATTAGAAGGAACCTCCAGATGTTATGCAAATTCTCCATGTATTGTTTCACCAATACTAATTTAATGCTGATAAACACTAGATAAAAATTTTACATTGTTAAGCTATCACTGTTCTCTTGGGAACTAAGCTCTTATCTCTGAGGCTTTGGATTTGACGTTGTATTTGACTTTTTATGTAGTAATCGACATGCAATGATATATTGGAATCTACCCTTCAATGCAAGCATAATGAATGCTCGACTTATACTATCAAGTGGTAGGAGCGCAGCAGCGGCGGCGGCGGTTGCGATTCCGGGCTATTGAGACTCCGCTGCGGCAGCTGGTGGCCCAGGTGGCTTGCGTGGACGCGGGCGGAGGCCGCTGGCCGATAACCGCAGCCTCAGTGCCTGCGGCCTCGGCAGGTGCGTCTGGACACCGAGGTATCCTTCTCCTCCTGCCATCCCTGGCTGCTCGGCCGGGCTCGCCGCCTGGGCTGACAGCTGCCCTCCCGCATCCCCATTGCTTCCCGCACCGCTGCAGCTCCTTCCTGGCCTGCGGACCCCCGGCACCACCCTGGAAACATGACTTGCAATTTCAAACCTGGAGACCTCATCTTCGCCAGGATGAAAGGTTATCCTCACTGGCCTGCTCCAATAGATGGAGCTGTAAAGCCACCCACTAACAAATGATTTTCTTTTTCGGAACTCATGAAAACGCTTTTTTAGAACCAAAGCATATATTTCCTTACTCTGAAAATAAGGAAAAGTACAGCAAGCCAAATAAACGAAAAGGTTTTAATGAAGGTTTATGGGAGATAGCCAACAATTCGAAAGTTAAAATTTCAAGTCAACAGGTCTCAACTAAATAAACGTATCATCTGATGTTGAAGTTGAAGAAAAAGAAACCAGTGTTTCAAAGGAAGATACTGATCATGAAGAAAAAGCCAGCAAGGAGGATGTGACTAAAGCAATTGATATAACCACTCCAAAAGCTTCCACGGGAGGAAGAGAAAGGCAGATAAACAAGCAGAAGCGGAGGAGGCAGTAGTGACAACAGCAATAGCGTCTTTTAAGCCAAAAGTGAGGCCCGAAAGAGGACGACCTGCCGCTGCAGAAGTCGAGAGTCCAAGACCAAGAGGCAGACCCAGAATGTAAAACAGCCTTGTCCTTCAAGACACGGTAACTGAAGAAGACAGAACTAAGAAAAAGGGGCAAGAGGAAAGCCAACCTTAAAAACAGCTTAAAAAAGGGTGAAGAGGGCCAGAAGGAAGAAGATAAGCCAAGAAAAGAGCCACACAGAAAAGGGGGGAAGAAAGAAGTTGCGTCAAAAGGGGAACGTCTGGCTAAAGCAGGGGTTACATCAACCTCTGCTTCTGAAGAAGAAGGAGCCAATCAAGCAGGTGAAAAGGTAAAGAGGAAAGGTGGAAGAAACTTTCAGGCTGCTCATGGAAGGAATGTGATAAGGCCAAACAGGAGAAAGAAGTAGCAGCTAGAAAGCGCCAACAAGAGGAGCAAATGGAAACAGCAGCAGAATAAAGGTGAAGGGAAAAAGTCAGAAGTTAAGAAAGTGGAGAAGAAGCGAGGAACATCAGTGGATTCTTGGCTTCAGAGGATACATGCTGAAATTAAAAATGCATTTAAAATTGGTAATCTTGACGTGAACAGATGTACTGAGGCCTTGGATGAACTTGCTTCACTTCAAGTCACAATGCAGCAGGCTCAAAAACATACAGATGATTACAACTCTTTTAAAAGTCTACTATGTTGTGTAACAAGTTTAAGAACATGTTTTTGGTTGGTGAAGGAGATTCGTGATCACATAAATGCTGAATAAATCTCTTGCTGAACAAAGACAGTATGAGGAAGCAAATAAAACCAAAGATGAAGGGAAGAAAGGGCTAAACAAAAAGCTAGAAAAGGAGCAAACAGGTTCAGGACTAAATGGAGGATCTGATGCTGGAGGCAGTAATCAGCCACAACCTAATGGAGATAGCATTGCAGAAAGCAAAGACAGCCAGGAGGCCAGCTCCAAGGAAAAGCCTTCCAGTGAGGATAGAGAGTCTGAAATATCTCTGAAGGATTCTATACTAGATAACTAGTTTGGCATACCTAGAATATAAAGCACATTTGAGAAGTTTGTAATGGTTTTCATTTGAATTATTTAGACTGCTGAAAGTTTTAAATTTTTATAAGCATAGGTTTTGATGTTTAAAACTTGTTTTGAGGGAGAAAATCCCGTTATCTTTGCTTAAAAGTAATTAAGCATTATTCCTAATTGCACTTGTGCCGTATTAACAGCTACATTATGCAGTAAGTGTGGGAAAAATCCATTTAGAAAATGTTAAACTGCTTTTCCGGACATGATGGTTGTAGCAGATTTTCAACTACTCTATGTTAATGTGTAATTGATAGTAGAAAAAGGTTACATTTCAAAAACTGCTACTTATAAAAACCTTTCCTCTTTTCCCAAATTCTGTGGGATTTTTTTGTGCATAGTTTTTACAAATCTTGGATTTATCCCACCTCTCTTTTCACTGTGGGTTTTGTAGAATTTGAGCATTTTTACGGTAGATAAAATGTTACTTCTATACACGTACTCACTCTCTTTTATCAAAGGGTAATTTTAACCTCACAGTTTACATTGTGCAACATTATTCTGCTTCTTTGTAACAGTGTGTGATCTGTGCGCCTTTTTGTATGACACCTAGATATCCAACTAAAGTTAAACTGGCAATCCTGTGAAGAACAAAATTTGTGTTAATTTTTGAAGATAATTCTGTTTTGTGGCTGGGACTCCAGTGAGATCACATGATGTTCCTGCAGAGAGCAAAATGGATTATAAATAGGGATGTATCTTTAACGTTATTAACTGTCTTAAAATCCATTATCGAATATCCTTTTTATTATAATCACTAGTACCTAAATATCAAGAACTAAATGATAAAAGTTTATTTTTGAGAAATGTCTCAAGTTTCTAAGTTTTTTTAGAAAACTCAATCCATGATGTTTATGCAGTAAATATAATTAAAAATTATAAAAGGAAACTAACCTATTTTGAAAACATGGCTATATTGGAAGGAAATTTTCTTTTTTATGTCATGCATGTGACAAAATTGCAAGGAGTAGAAACACAAGTTGCTTTGAGGTAGTAGGCAAAGTAAGAAAGAGTCACTAGTACTATGATATTCTTTATATTCACATATATGGACTTAAATCAGAGCAAATCAATGTTAACACAAACTTTAAGGGTATGTTCTAAGACATTTTGAGTATTAGATCAGTGAGTGGTTTTCAGTAGCTAAAGGAGACTACCCAAGTTTTGAAACTATATGAATGTGGGAAAATAATACAAGGTAGGGTTATACTTGAGGCCAGTGGTTTATAAGTTGCTAATAAAAAAAGTGTTTGTATGTGATATGCACTGCCTCATGAATAATTGTTTTTGTCTATGATAAGTTTGAATTTTCAACTCCAATAATTTGATTTTTGCTTTAGAGAAGCCTCACAATTGAATTCTAGGATCCATTGTCTTGAGGGAACTGTGCTATATTATATAAACTAGTAATTATCTGTTTGGATTTAAACAGATTTTATTCTAGTTAAGCTAATGTTTCAACCTGTAAATTTTTTTTTTATTAAAGAGTTTTTTTTATCAAAACTCTACTAGTAAGTTATTTCTTTGCTATTTACAAAAGCAAGTGACAGAATTCTAGATATGCTGTTATGGAAATGCTTTCTTAATTTTACTGGTCAGAGATTGTGTTGTTGGGTGGAGGGACGGACAGCTAACTGAAAAGCTCAAAATGATAAAAATCAAGGTAATTATCTTGTTTTTTAAAAAATCAAATGGTAGGCATTTCCTATCACATTCCCATCCAAAAATAGTACCACATTCATTTAGCTAAACTGATTCCAAAGAGTAGAAGTACATTGACCTCAACCAATTTCAAAATGCTGTTTTTTGTTACTGCATATGTTTACAATTTAATAAGTGATCTGTTTTGAAAGTAAAATTGACAGGTCTTGAAATGTAAAAGGCAAACATGAAGGAGCCAAAAATAATGTAGATCCAGTATTTGGGAAGTGAAGACTAGAACTTATCCTGCATTAAATTCACAAAAACTTTTTAACTCATTCTCTAAATACTTTATTTAAAAACTTTATGAATCAGAATAGCCACATTTGGAATATTTTCTGTACCAGTTAATATTTTTAGATAGTTAGAACCTGGTCCTAAGCCTAAACTCAGCTTGATTCTTTTACAACTTCTCAATGCACAGAAACCATTTTAAAAATAGACACTCCAGAGACAACCAGCAAGATTGCAGCAGACTAAGGAGCTCCTAGAGTCAACTCATGCCACAGGGCAATTAGTAATCACCTAGAGCTACCTAAAACACCTGTTTGGGGGCTCCAGGAGACCAGAAGAGCATCCTGCAACATCCTTGAAAGAATGGAAGGAGGAGACTGCCCATCTGCAGAGAAGATTCCTAAGTAGAGCACTCCACACCATGGAGACCAGAGCCCATCCTCCACTGGTGGCACAAGCTACCTCAGGAGCTATTCTGTGGCTGGAATTGGAAGCTCCACTTCCCCAAAACGAAGGAGGAAGAGACTGTTGGGCACCATCTTCAGCTACTGGTTAGTAAACTCGGCTGGCCAAAGTATAACCCTAAGAATGGCTAAAGTTTGAACCTGTCCAAGTAAAAAAGAGGCCAGTAGCCACCATTTTAACTCTGCCTCTGGCATGAGGAGAAGCAGGGCTGACTGAAAATCACAGTGTTGGTAGGGAACAGCATCTTTCCATCCAGATCTAGCCCACCTCTGATCTAGATCTTGCAGCTCTAGCCCACCTCTGGCAGGGAGGAACTTCGGGGGACCTGCGCCAGCCTCTCCAGGAAAATACAGGCCACCCTGTGGAGGCTCAGGAGCTGTTCTGTGGCTGGAGTTGGAAGGTCCATTTCCCAAAAACAGGGGAGGGAGAGACGGTTGTCTACCGACTTCAGCTGCTGATTAGTAAATTCAGCTGGCTGAAGTATAACCCTAAGAACAGCTAACGTTTGAACCTGTCCAGATAAGAAAGAGGCTGATAGCCACCATTTTGACTCTGCTCCCGGCATGAGGGGAAGGCGGACTGATTGAAAATCTCAGTGACAGTAGGGATCGGCTTCTTTCACCCAGATTGGCCTGCAGCCCTAGCCTAACTTTCAGCCCCACCTCTAGCAGGGAGGAGGCTGGCAGGCCCTGTACCAACCTCTCTGGGTAAAGGCAAGTACATTTGGCTGGCAGGGACTGAATAGTCAGAAGTCCACGAGGGTAACTGCGGTCATTTTGGACCTGCATGGCATAGACTACTGCCCACACCTGCAACTCCATTCCCACCCCAGGCAGGAGAAGAAGGGGCATGAAGCTTCATCAGTCTCTCCAGGTAACTAGAGTTTAGGCCTGAATGACTTGGATTATTACACATGGAAGTGGTTCTGTTCCTACCCCTGGCAAAGGAGAAAGTTGGGAGAAACTTCATCTGTCCCTTGGGCAATGCAGGCAGCTTGAGCCTCCACAGCTTACAGCAGCAACTACATCCTTGGCTCCTACTATACAAACAGCAAAGGAGAAAGGGCAAGAAAGCCCTAAACTAAAGAGAGAAACTGCACCCAGAATAAATACATCTAGTAAGCCAGATGCCAAGACACCAACAAAAAATTACAATCCACACCAAGAAACAGGAAGATATGGTTCAGTTAAAAAAATAAGATAAGCCTCCAGATGACATAAAGGAGTTGAGACAACTAATCATAGATGTTCAAACAAATCTCCTTAATAAATTCAATGAGATAGCTAAAGAGATTAAGTGTATTAAGAAGACATTGGACGAGCACAAAGAAGAATTTGAAAGCATACATAGAAAAACAGCAGATCTTATGGGAATGAAAGGTGCAATAAATGAAATTAAAAATACATTGGAATCATGGAATCATATAATAGCAGATTGAGGAGGCAGAAGAAAGGGTTGGTAAGCTTGAAGAAACGGCCTCTGAAAGCGAACATACAAAAGAACTGATGAGGAAAAGAATAGAAACAATTGAACAAAGGTCTCAGGGAACTAAACAACAGCAAGAGATGTACAAATATATGTGTCATGGGTGCCCCAGAAGGAGAAGAGAAGGGAAAAGGGGCAGAAGGAATATTTGAAGTAATAATGGTAGAAAATTTCCCAACTCTTTTGAAGGACATGGATATCCATGTCCAAGAAGCACGACCTAGTCTCATCTGAATAAATCCAAATAGACCAACTCTGAGACACATACTAATCAGAATGTTAAATGCCTAAGACAAAAAGAGAATTCTGAGAGCAGCAAGAGAAAAGCAATGCAAAACATATAAGGGATACCCAATAAAATTAAGTGCCAATTTCTCATCAGAAACCATGGAGGCAAGAGGACAGTGGTATGATATATTTAAGATACTGCAAGAGAAAAACTTCCAGCCAAGAATCTTATATCCTGCAAGATTGTCTTTCAAAAATGAGGGTGAGTTTAGAATATTCACAGATAAACAGAAACTGAGAGAGTTTGTAACCAAGAGACTGGCTTTGCAGGAAATACTAAGGGATGTGCTACAGTCTGAAAAGAAAAAACAGGAGCGAGAGGCTTGGAAGAGAGTCTAGAAATGAAGATTATGTCACTAAAAGTAACTAAAAGTCTCAAAAGTGTGGTGAAAATAAAATATGACAGATAAAACCCAAAGGTCAAAATGAGTGAAATAAGAACTGCCTTTACAGCAATAATATTGAATGTTAATGGATTAAACTCCCCAATCAAAAGACACAGACTGGCAGAATGGATAAGAAAATATGAGCCATTTATATGCTGTCTGCAAGAGACTCACCTTAGAGCCAAGGATACCAACAGATTGAAAATGAAACACTGGTTAAAGATATTCCACACTTTCAGTAGCAACAACAACAACAAAAAGCCAGAATACCTATACTTATATTAGATGAAATAGACTTTAAAAGACACTAGTAATGTGCAATCTGAGGAGGAAGTCAGGAAAAAAAAATTCTATTTACAATAGCAACTAAAAGAATCAAATATCATGGATAAAATTACCCATGATGTAAAGCACTTGTATTCAGAAAACTACAACTCATTGTTAAAAGAAATCAAAAAAGACCTAAATAATTGGAAGAACATTGCATGCTCACAGATTGGAAGACTAAATATCATTAAGATGTCAATTCTACCCAAACTGATATACAGATTCAACGCAATCTCAATAAAAATTCCACCAGCATTATTTAAATAAATGGAAAACATGATTATCAAAATTATTTGGAAGGGTAAGGGGTCCTGAATAGCGAAAAACATCTTAAAAAGGAAAAGCGAAGTTGGAGGACTCACATTTCCGGACTTTAAATCACATTACCTAGCTACAGTAGTGAAAATTTCATGGTACTGGCATAAAGACAGACACATAGACCAATGGAACTGAATTGATGGTTCAGAAACAGACTCTCACATCTACGGTCAAGTGATATTTGAGAAGCCTGTCAAACCCACCCAGCTGGGGCAGAACAGTCCATTCAACAAATAGTGCTGAGAGACCTGATATCCATAGTCAAAAGAAGGAAAGAGGACCCCTATTTCACACCTTATACAAAAATTAACTCAAAATGGATCAAAAACCTAAATATAAAAGCAAGAACCATAAAGCTTCTAGAAGAAAATGTAGGAAACTATCTTCAAGACCTGGTGGTAGGTGGTGATTTCTTAGATGAGATAAAAGGAGGACTGAGATGGACTATTGATGTTTGATGTATGTAGAAGTTTTAATTAACCTTAATGTAAGTGTGTGGAAATGTATAGAGTTGATGGTAACACATTATAGTGAGTAACAGCTGATTTATAAATTGGAATGTGGCTGAAAAAGGTAGTCTAGGGATGTAAATGTCAATTGAAAGAAAGCTAGAGAATGATCTAGGAACTGAATAACACAGTAAACCCAGAGGTGGATGGGAATTGTGGTTGATGGTACAGATGTAAGAGTGTCCTTTGTGAGCTGGAGCAAATGTACATCACTATTGCACAGTGGTGAGAATGTGGGGAAGCATGGGAAAAATACAACCAGAGTGACCTATGGACTGTGGTTAACAGTGATAATGTAATATTCATGCATCTAAGCCAAAGATGTACTGTGTTGATAATGGCAGAGTTTGAAAAAAGCGTGCCAAATGTACGCTATGGACCTGGTAATAGTCTGATGATATTATCTCATAATCAGTAACAAATGTTCCACCACAATGTGGTGTGATAGAGGGGTGTTGTATGGGAATCCTGCATGTGTGCATGATTGTTTTGTAAGTTTAACAACTTCTGTCATAAAAATATATTTTAAAAAATAATAATAGGGTGGGTTGGGGGAAAATACATCAAATGTAAGATAAGGACTATAGTTAGTAGTAAGATTTTGATGATATTCTTTCATAATTTGTAACAAATGTCTCACAACAATGCAAGGTGTTGGTAGTGAGTTGATGTATGGGACCCCTGTGTGATGTTACGTATGTTTGCTTTGTAAGTTCACAACTTTTACTATACACTTATTGTTTATGTATGTTGATATATAAATGATATAAAAATAATAATAATAGGGTAGGTTGAGGGAAAAAATACACCAAATGTAAGATACTTTGGTTGGTAGTAATATTTGGTAGGATGCTCTTTAATCGTTAGTTAAAAATGTTTCACAATAATGTAAGGTATTGTTGGTAGGATGAGGTATGATGTCCCTGTATGATGTTATATATGTTTGTTTTATAACTTCACACTATTACTATACACTTATTGTTTATGTCTGTTTATGTATGTGTGATATGCTTCAATAAATTTAAAAAAAAGAATAGGCACTCCATGAAGTTTTCTGGTCTCAAGGCCACACTCTGATGCTTAGATGTTTCAGTATCTAGCATGGCCACAGTAGTATGGCTAGCCAGTCATTTTTTCCCATCTGAGGAAACCTACACGGAGACAACCATATTCAACAGATTTCAAGCTACTCTGTGTATGAATGAACACTCCCTTTGGCTTCCTATCTGAATGCTATACATCTGTTTTGGGTTGTATATTGTGTTTGTGTATTTATGCTTTGATTCATAGTAACTTCTCATGTTATGAAATTGATTTGCATTGAACACAAACTAAATTAAAAACGGGTATAAGAGGAAAAAATTCCAACTGCACAGTTTGAATGTGGGAGCATTGTTCTGACTTTCTTTTATTTGGGCCACTAATTTGTGCTGGAGTTTTTACACAGGTATCAGTTCGTGTAAGTTAGAAAAAAAAACAGGGCAGGAAAATGTCCTCCATTCTCTAGTCTCTGCATTGGGGCCCTCTAGGAACGTTCCTGGGGTCCCTCTCTACCATTTTACTTAAGATCAGCTTAATGCATTAACATAGGCAGCAACCTAAAGTCTGTAAGAGAATCATTAACATGTGCAAGTGTCTGTGGTGGTCACTCCAGCTCCCCGTTGTTTCCTCTGACTTACTCCTGTTTTGGTGGAGTTATTCAGATCCTTTCCAAATCCAGACTTCAACTCTCCTCCATAACCCCAGTTTGGATTAAGACAATCAGCTTTCTTCTTCCCTTTAGATGACCTCAGATCATCTGACAACATTATCTGTCTTTTGAGACCATTTTTCCAGGCACGGCCTCTCCTGTCTGCAAGTAAGCTGGAGGGTTACCACAGTACCATCCCCTGGCTGGTGCCCTTAATTTGGTATCTCAGAGTTAACAATACTCTAAAGTACTTCCATTGCCATTAACAAAAAGACTATCAGCCCCCTGAACCCTTCTACAGCCTCATTGCTCTTGCATAATTTGCAATGCTTCCATGCTGTAATGCTATGAGCCCACTAACCACTTGTATTTATCCAGGAATAATGCAGAAAGGACAGAGTAATTGTGAATTTTATCATCAAGCTAATGCAGCTTATTCATAGTCAAGAGTACAAAACTCCTTTTGCTATATTTGAGGAAGGATTTACATATTTATAAATTAATCACTGCCTAAAGATTGGCAGTGATTAATAACTGGGGGGAAAAGTCACATAATATTTAAACCAAAAGAAATTTCATAGCAGGCACACCTCTGTCCATGAAGTGCAGTCAAGTTCTGGTAGTGACACATAACTTTTAAGATCTCTTCATTCTACTGCCTTCTACTTTATATTTGAGTCTTACTTAGTAGCTATAGGTTTCTACAGACCCATATGTAAGTCAGCTGGATAATAAAGTTCTAAGGTTGGAACTCTTTTCAACCACTGACAAAAAAAAAAACAATGAAGGAGCCCTTTGCTAGCATTTCTCCTTAGGGCTAAGATTACTTGTTTAGACAGGAAATTGTTCAGTTTCACTAAAGAATGAAAAAGAAACTAATGAACCTTGGTAGGTGGAGCCCCAAATAGTTTCTTAAGTAGTTAGGTTTTTTCTCCTTAGGAGTTAGCATAGTGTGAGGTGGATATTAATAACCAAGTTTTTAAGTGACTCTAACAATTTTGTTTTTTCCTTGACATCTTTCAAAATACTTCATTTTCCTCTGTCCTTCAGAAGATCATATAACAGCCTGCAGTTCAGACTCTGAAAGATTCACTAATCTGTTTCCTAGTCTTACAAGACAAATAGAGATTACTACATTTCCAAATCTCTCAAGATCTTGACTACTGTGGAAGAAGTTTCCAGTGAGGTGAGTCCTTTAGGGATTTCTGTAGAGAAAGATATGGTACCTGGTGGGTAACCTCAGATCACTCAGGGAGATCTTATTTGGGAGAAGAAAGGAAAACTGCAGTAACTTGATTTTTTTTAATCATTTACCTATCTAGCAAGAAAATAGACGTCTGATATTCCACCACAACTGTGGCCTGAACAAAGAGAAACTATAGCAGGTTTTAAAATTAATTCTCTGGGTGTTGATTGGCATGAGTTGACAAACGGAGGAGGCCTTTTCTTTCTTGGCTGAAGGAAGAAAAAACTTCTTGTGGCTGGGATAGGGCCTGGGGAAAAGACAATAGCATGTAAAAATTATTATGAGATACTATTAAGTGAAAAATAAATCAGGATATAAAATTTTACTAAATGATATTGTCCCAGTTTTAGAAAACATGCGCATTTACACATGGTAGATAATTTCTCAGCTCCATAAACACAGTTACACAAAAATATGGCTTCTTTATATTTTCATAAGTCAGTTTAATTTTTATTTTATTCCCATTCTACACCAGGTCTCATAGGATTTGTTTCAATCCTTTTCAGATGGCCCATGGTGTTCTCAAACATAGATAACTTTTTCTGGTGGCAAGGTATAAGAAACAGGCAAGGAGAGTCAATTAAATGTATTACCTACATCTTGGGACAAATTTTGACTTTTTTATGGCTTGATACATGGTGAGCATTTTCTAAATATATATCAC
>JAQZBX010010977.1:0-43482 GCA_029593785.1 Cabassous unicinctus | reverse complement strand
TGGGGAAGGATCCTGTTAACCTGCCATTATACTGCCATTTATACTGTTAATTTTCCTCCTGCCTTTCCCCAGGGAGACCTACGGCCTTTTGCCAGAATAACTGTGCATTGGGGAAAAGGAAATGATCAGACATTTAGGGGATTATTAGACACTGGCTCAGAAGTGACATTAATTTCAGGAGACCCAAAATGTCACTGTGGTCCACCAGTCAGAGTAGGGGCTTATGGAGGTCAGGTGACTGATGGAGTTTTAGCTCAGGTCTGTCTCACAGTGGGTCCAGCGGGTCCCCGGACCCATTCTGTGGTTATTTCTCCAGTTCCAGAATGCATAATTGGAATAGACATACTCAGTAACTGGCAGAATCCCCACATTGGATCCCTGACTTGTGGAGTGAGGGCTATTATGGTTGGAAAGGCCAAGTGGAAGCCTCTAGAACTGCCCCTGCCTAGCAAAATAGTAAATCAAAGGCAATACCAGATTCCTGGAGGTATTGCAGAGATTAGCACCACCATCAAAGATTTGAAGGATGCAGGGGTGGTGATTCCCACCACATCCCCATTCAACTCTCCTATTTGGCCTGTGCAGAAAACAGATGGATCTTGGAGGATGACAGTAGATTATCATAAACTTACCCAGGTGGTGACTCCAATTGCAGCTGCTGTACCAGATGTGGTATCATTGCTTAAGCGAATCAACACTTCCCCTGGTACCTGGTATGCAGCTGTTGATCTGGCAAATGCTTTTTTCTCAATTGCCATTGGTAAGGACAACCAGAAACAGTTTGCTTTCAGCTGGCAAGGTCAGCAGTATACCTTTACTGTCCTGCCTCAGGGGTATATCAACTCTCCAGCCCTATGTCATAATATTGTCCGCAGGGACCTTGATTGTCTCTCCCTCCCACGAGACATCACATTGGCCCATTATATTGATGATATCATGTTGATAGGACCTACTGAGCAAGAAGTAGCAAAGACTCTAGATTTATTGATAAGGCATTTGCGTGAGAGAGGATGGGAGATAAATCCAACAAAAATACTGGGTCCTTCCACCTCAGTGAAATTTCTAGGTGTCCAGTGGTGTGGGGCCTGTCGAGATATCCCTTCTAAAGTAAAGGATAAGCTATTGCACCTGGCCCCTCCTATGACCTAAAAAGAGGCACAACGCTTAGTTGGCCTCTTTGGATTTTGGAGACAACACATTGCTCATTTGGGTGTGCTGCTCTGGCCCACTTACCAAGTGACCAGAAAAGCTGCTAGCTTTGAGGGGACTGGAACAAGAGGAAGCCCTGTGACAGGTCCAGGCTGCTGTGCAAGCTGCACTACCACTTGGACCATATGATCCAGCAGATCCAATGGTGCTGGAAGTTTCAGTGGCAAATAGAGATGCTGTCTGGAGCCTTTGGCAGGCCCCTATAGGGGAATCACAATGCAGACCCTTAGGATTTTGGAGCAAAGCCTTGCCATCCTCTGCAGATAACTACTTCCCTTTTGAGAAGCAGCTTTTGGCTTGCTACTGGGCCTTAGTAGAGACTAAACGCTTAACCATGGGCCATCAAGTTACCATGAGACCTGAGTTGCCTATCATGAGCTGGGTATTGTCTCATCCACCAAACCATAAAGTTGGGCGTGCACAGCAGCACTCCATAATAAAGTGGAAGTGCTATATATGAGATAGGGCTCAAGCAGGTACTGAAGGCACAAGTAAGTTACATGAGAAAGTAGCCCAAATGTCCATGGTCACCACCCCTGCCATGTTACCTTCTCTTTCCCAGCTCACAGCTTTGGCCTCTTGGGGAGTCCCTTACAATCAGTTGACTGAGGATGAGAAAACTTGGGCCTGGTTTACACATGGTTCTGCATGATATGCAGGTACCACCCAAAAGTGGACAGCTGTGGCACTGCAGCCCTTTCTGGGGCATCCTTGAAGGATAGTGGTGAGGGCAAATCCTCCCAGTGGGCAGAGCTTCGAACAGTGCATCTAGTTGTTCATTTTGCTTGGAAGAAGAAATGGCCAGAGGTGCATTTGTACACTGATTCATGGGCTGTTGCCAATGGTTTGGCTGGATGGTCAGGGACTTGGAAGGAACATGATTGGAAAATTGGTGACAAGGAGGTCTGGGGAAGAGGTATGTGGATAGACCTTTCTGAGTGGGCAAAAAACATAAACATATTTGTGTCCCACGTGAATGCTAACCAGAGGGTGATTTCAGCAGAGGAATATTTTAATAATCAAGTGGATAAGATGACCTGCTCTGTGGCTAATGCTCAGCCTCTTTCCCCAGCCACTCCTGTCATTGCCCAATGGGCTCATGAACAAAGTGGCTATGGAGGTAGGGATGGAGGATATGCATGGGCTCAGCAACATGGACTTCCCCTCACCAAGGCTGACTTGGCTACAGCCACTGCTGTATTGGGTAATCTGCCAGCAGCAGAGACCCACATTCAGCCCCCGATATGGCACCATTCCTCAAGGTGACCAGCCTGCTACCTGGTTGCATGTTGACTACATTGGGCCACTTCCACCATGGAAGGGGCAGCAATTTGTTTTAACTGGAATAGACGCATACTCTGGCTATGGGTTTGCATGTCCGGCACACAGTGCATCTTCCAAAACTACCATCCGTGGACTTACTGAATGTCTTATCTACCGCTATACACAGCATTGCTTCTGATCAAGGAACCCATTTCACAGCAAATGATGTACGGAAATGGGCACATGCCCATGGAATTCACTGGTCTTACCATGTTCCCCATCACCCTGAAGCAGCTGGATTAATAGAACGGTGGAATGGCCTTTTGAAGACTCAATTATGGCACCAACTAGGTGGCAATACTTTGCAGGGCTGGGGCAATGTTCTCCAGGAGGCTATGTATGCTCTGAATCAGCATCTTCTCTATGGTGCTGTTTCTCCCATAACCAGGATTCATGGGTCCAGGAATCAAGGGGTGGAAATGGGAGTGGCACCACTCACTGTTACCCCTAGTGACCCACTAGGAAAATTTTTGCTTCCTGTCCCTGCAACTTTAAGCTCTGCTGGTCTATAGGTTTTAGTCCCAAAAGGAGGAGTGCTGCCACCAGGGAACATAACAATGATTCCATTGAACTGGAAGTTAAGACTGCCACCTGGCCACTTTGGGCTCCTCTTACCTGTGAATCAACAGGCAAAGAAGGGAATTACTGTACTGGTTGGGGTGATTGATCCTGACTATCAAGGGGAAATAGTACTACATCTACGTAATGGGGGTAAAGAAGAGTTTGCCTGGAATGCAGGAGATCCTCTAGGGCGTCTCCTAGTCCTGCCATGCCCTGTGATTAAAGTCAATGGAAAATTGCAACAAACCAATTCAAGCAGGATTACCAATGGCCCAGAATCTTTGGGAACGAAAGTTTGGGTCACCCCACCAGGCAAAGAACCACGGCCAGCTGAAGTGCTTGCTGAAGGTAATGGGAACATGGAATGGGTAGTGGAAGAAGGTAATGATAAATATGAACTTCGATCATGTGACCAGTTACAGAAACGAGGACTGTAATAGTCATGAACCCTTCTTCCTTGTTTTGTTATGAATATGATTGTATATGTACACAAAACAAATTTCTTGTTTTCTTCCCCAACCTTTGCCCCAATCATATGAAAAGTTGTATTAATTCCACATCATAGTAATTAAGGATGTCAAGTTTAAGTGTGAATATTACCCAAGGACTTGCACCCTATTCTGTGGGGAGTTAATGCATTTCCGGTTGTACGTGGGGGAGTTGAACACTGTTAGGTGAAAATATATATGTATACTTGTCTTTTATTGTTTTTACTTAGAGACTAAGTATGGTTTAGGGTAATGTGTATGACTGCCGAGTTGATAAGAGGTGGACTGTGATGGTTAGGCTAATGTGTCAACTCGACCAGGTAATTGTGTCCAGGTGTTTGGTCCAGCAAGCACTGGGCTAATTATAATACAAGAGCATTTATGGACTTCGATCACCAGTGAGTTTACTGCATGGATGGCTGATTACATCTGCATCAATCAGGGAGATTGCATCATCAATGGGTGGCGCTTTTATCCAATCAATTGAATGTCTTAAAAGGGGAAGTGATTTCAACATTCAGAGAGAATTTCCCAGCTTGTCGTTGGACAGGCAACTTCTCCCAGAAACTCATCAAGGACCTTTCATCGGACTTTCATAGGAGCCCCTGGTTTGCAGCCTGCCTGTGGAACCTGGACTTGTGCATCCCCACGGTTGCGTGAGAGACTCTTTTAAAATCTCATATTATTGACGGATATCTCCTGTTGATTCTGTTTCCTGAGAGAACCCTGACTAATACACACTGAGATAGTTGATAACTTATCCCAAGTTCTCACACCCAGTGAGTAGTGTAATCAAGATTTGATCAAAGCCTTTCTGACTCAAGACATTGTACCCTGAAATACTATGATTCTCTGGCAGCATGGAACCATGCAGATAACAGCAGGAAAGAACAAATAAATATCACAGTGTCTTTTTGGTGAATAATTGAGGCAAAGGCTGTTGCCTGAACCTGCCATAATGGGTGGTAGAGTCAGTCATATTCCAGAGATCAGGGATAGGGCAGGGGGCTGTTGGGTCATGTGTCCTACTGGGTTTTACTGGTTAGTCCACATAATTTGCTGACCCAAAGGGGCACACAAATAGCAAGATCTATAAATGATGTTTTGGCAAGTGCAGGTTTGGATGTAGGAGACGGAATGTTAAGATGTGAAGAAATCAGCCATATTCTACATGACTATATGGAAAGCTATGGAACTGACGATATCAGAGCAGAGAGTGTTCATGTGAGCACTGCTAATGCATGGTTCCATCCTGAGGAATCTGTGCTCTATTTTGAACTCATTATATCATTAGCATCGTTCTAAGGTCCTACTGGCCATCCATCCTTCCTTATATCCATCCAACAACTCATCAAACAGTCATTTGTTACTTATTATCTGCCAAGCACTCTGCTAGGTTCTGGGATTGAAAGATAGTTAAAGTACAGTACCTTACAAGGAGTCTACTATCCTGTGGAGATGATAGATATTTCCAATATAATGGCATAAGTGCTTAAATCAGTTGGCTTAGGCTAAACTGTGTGGCAATAACAATCCCCCAAATCTCAGTGGCTTACAACAACAAAGGTTTATTTCCCTCTCACAGTACTTGACCTTCATTGGTTGGATGCACCTTTGCTCTACATCTTCATTATAGGACCAAGGCAGTGAGAGCAGCTGCAATCTAGAATAGGCTGACTTCATGACAGAGGGAAAAGAGAAAGTGGAGTATGTTATAGCTCTTTAAAGCTTCTACTGGTAAGTTACCTCTGCTCACATTTCATTGGCCAAAGGAAATCACATGACCAGGCCTGGCATCTGCAAGGCAACCTTGAGCGGTTGACAGTTAACAGTGGGCAGTTGACAGTTGGGAGGAAATAAGACACTCCATCAAAGTGCCGCGTATGGGCCCTAGGCACAGACAGCAGGCAGAAAGGCATCAAAACTTGGGAGCTCCTCTTTGTTCTCTTCATTGATGCATTTTTATTGAACCCACACAGTTTGTTCTGTTCCACCCTTCTAGATAAACTCTGCCAGAATTAATATAGTGGAGAGAAGGTATTGGGATTAGTGTTATTCAGCTTTTCTGTAGTACTGGAGACCTGCATAAAAAATTTAGCCCCCTGGGCCAGCAGCCTTCCCCACAGCCCTATGTGGTACACAGATGTTCCTAGGTTCTGGGGATATTTTTCATGGAAAAGCCCAGAGCAGACACACCTGGGTTTGAATCTTGGTCTGCCACTGTGTGATTTGAGGAGTCATTTGGCCTCTCTGAATTTTGGCTTCTTATCTGTAAAATGAGGGTGGTTGTAAGAATGGGAGCGGGGGACGTAAAGCACTATTGAATATTAGGCCTTTGTAAACAATTTGATGGAAAATGTCATAAGAAGTGGGCAGTTCTGGTGTGTGTTTTTTTCATTGCTATGGGAAGCTGGTGCACACAATAAGAAAGTTTGACAGCAGCTGAGATGTGCTGAAGCTGGTAATTATCTACGAGTCGGCTGAGTTTTGATTGTATGTAAGTGTGCCTGGCAGACCTATCAATCAGACACGTGCCTTGATGTAATGCTGACAGCATCTTTACACAGAGGCAGCTGTGATATTACAAAAGAATGACAGGCATGCTGGTAGTCTAACTTGTAATGGAGGATCTGACTTCCATTTATCTGTGCGGCTGATTGTTCCAGGGTGCTAAATATCTGGTATAAACATGAGCAAAAGAGGTTCTGAATTTTAATGATTTCCAATATCTTAGAGATGGATGAAATCTTAGCAATGATTGAGTCCAACACCTCTCTCTCTCTAGATAAGGAAACTGAGACTCATAGAAGTTAATAATTAAAATTCTTTCTGTATCACTTTTTGTTAGGCAGAGGATGAATATCTGAATAGCTGTTAATCTGTGGAGAAAAAGTCACTGTTAACTTTTATTTAATGGCCAATGCTCTAATTTACTAATCTCTACAAATTAACACTCACTTTAATACTTAACTAAATCCAACATTTCTCAATGTTTATTCACGATTTATGCATAATCAACTAACACATGAGAAGCTAATAAATAAAATTTCCCTGGGACATTTAAACATTGATCACAAAATTTTAATCAAACTCTTACATAAATAATTAAAACTACACATCTAATAAATCAGATTCTTTTATAAGCTCCAAACGCCTTAAGAAGCAGACAATGCATGCACAGTATGGCACTTTGATTACAGAAATTACTATACTATGGGTAAATGGCTTTCTGAGATACTGGAAAGCCAGAAGGAAGATACTGCTCATGGATTTCAGGGAACTTGCTCTTGTTTTTCTCTCCCTTCTACGTGGGGAGAGGCCTTGCTGATGTTCTGTGGCTCAAAACTGGAAGGCGGTCTAGGAGCATATTTTCAATTGAGTTCACGGATTTTTGGCCTGAATTCTACCTGAAATGATGATGCAATTCCATAGCAAAACCTCAGAGAAATGAGTCCCCCCACCCTGAGGACAGTATTTCCAGAGGGGTATGCATCTTTGAGGAGTTTTGGGGGCCAAGGACTGTGCTATGTTATGCTCCAGCTGCCCCAGCTCCTTAGGGCCGCTAACTTCTGGTGACATTCTGTGTCCTTGCCTAATTATCTCTCTCTTTACAGTGAGTGAAAGTAAGAGTAAAAGGCGTTCTCACCAATATGTGGTCCTTTTGAAAAGCTGTAAACATTTGCACAACCCTGAAAGGGCAAACACCATTAATTTAAATGTGTCTCCTTGTTCTCTTCATACAAATTTTTACTTTTAGTTTTATAGCTTCCCGAGGTCACTATTTTTCTGCCTGCCCAGTATTACAGTAATTTTTATACGATATGATTTGTATATTTTTCCAGAGTTGCTGAATTTATAAAAGCCTCAAAAGAAAAAGAATATGACTTCAGGCCAGCTGAGTTTGTAGGTTTGGGGGTTTTGACACAGAACCTGCCATTCCTAGGATTGCCCTTGATCGCATGGCCCAAGATGGTTCACGACCACATCTGAATGCCAGTGGCAGGAAGGGAAAGGGGAGGAGGAGTCTGCGCTGCGCCCCTTCTCGTGAAGGGCATGACCCGTTGCTTATATTGCTTCGGCTTGTTTCCAATTGGGAACCAGCTGCATGGCCCCACCTGGCTGCAAGGGAGGCTGGAAATGAGCCCAGATGAAAGTCAGGTGTCTTATTTGTATAAAAAGGAAGATGAGCACTGGGTGACCGGTACTGGTGTCCACCACGGCTCACACTCTGGGCCACCAAATATTTATGGGCACTCCTCACAGACACATCAACCCCCTCCCCAGGGGAGTCAACCCCCACATGCCTTGGTTCAGCTCAAAGCTTCTGAGTGATAAGCAATCAGGTCCAGTCATGCCTCCTTGTGGTAGGGACAACTCGAAATGGAAAAACAAGTGATCTTCCCCCAGCCCTTTCACGCCCAATACACAATGGTGTACTGTAAGCAGGGAAACTGCAGTAATAATTTCCATTCAGAAAAGAGATTAAACATACTCATCTATAGCAATATTCACAGCCAACCCTCGGGGCAGGGACTGAAAAGTCTTCTGTCAGTGGGGGAGTCACTTGGTCCGTACATCTGGCAGCCCCAGTTTTGCTCTCCAGGAAAATTTCCCCGGGGCCGACATATTCTGGGGCCTTTGGCGTTTCCTTCTAGGAGGTTCTGCCTTGTCCATCTGAGGTGGGCATTCAGGGGCACGTCCTTCTTGGAGGCTGCAGGGCTTTCGCAGGCCCTTCCTGCAGGAGCGGATTTAGAGCTTAGGGCCCCCTTCTGAGTCGGCGACTTTGGCAAGTCAGGCTTGTAGTCTCCTTGGCAATAAAATTCTCTTAAGAAAACTGAGTAAGCATTAAATATTTGCTTTCAGTCCATTTCTTGGGCAAATAACTACAGCCAAGATGATCTGACACAAATTTTAGCCTAAACATTTATTTACAAGCCTACAGCTCTGCCTAGCCCCATGTCTCAGTTTAAGTCCAGTTGTCCTGAGGCCACCTGAAAATACAGGTTTGGGTAGGAAGGCAGCAGCATCCTTAATTGGATCTTTTCTGCTGTTATCTGGCAGAGAACTCTTGATAGAGATGCTTGAGAAAAGCTTGGGGACAAAGACTTAGCTTTTGCTAACACTGTTAGAGCCTCCTCTAAGCACTGAAACCATGTCCTCAGATTTCTCTCTCTCCCCACCTTTCAGCTGTGCTGTACTCTGGATTTATTCTCACTCAGGCTTACAGGGGCCTTACCAAGCCTGTTTTCAGAGGACAGATGTGTACTTCTCCAGCAGCCATACATAAAGTCTTAGGGAAGCTCTTGATTGGCCCAGATGGTATCACCTGCCCACTCTGCACTAGCATTATGCCCAGGGGATGGAGTTCTTTGGCTAGCCTGGGTCATTTGTCCACTGCAGTGTAGACAGAGGACCTGTGATAGAGGACCTGACCAGGACCACATGGAGTGTGGACGAGAGCGCTTCTCAGAAGTTGAGGGTGGCGCTATCAGATGAAAGAGGAAGGTATGCTTGGCAATAATGAAAGATGAGACACCCATGACGTGTGGCCAGCAGGGACAACAGTGCTCTTTGGGACCTGTGAGGCTTGATAGAGATGATGTAGTGGACTACTAAGCAACTCTTTTATAAGTTTTATTCAGTAAAACCCAGACCATCTCTCCAACTGTCCTTGCCAAGAGATCACTGTTACCCAGACTGAGCCCGAGTAGAAGCCACGTGGAGACAAAAAAGCTTCATTTCTTCTTCACAACTGACCCCAGTGCTGACGGCCATTGTACTCCTGCCCTGGCCCTGGTCCTGGTCCTGCCCCTGGCCAGACAAGCTCAGAATGAAGCTCCTTTCTTGCCCACCCCAGCCCAGACCCCTCTTTCTCTGGAAGAGTCCCACTATGTCCTGAGCTGAAAAAGAAGTGCTGGGCTTGGGAAGAAACAGCCAGGGTTGCACCCCGGAGGTGGGAGAAGGCAGAGGCCCCTACCTTCCATGCTAGCCCAGCTAGCCACATGAGTAAACAGGGAGTGGGCCATCAGGCAGCCCCTCACTTCATCACCTCTGAGAGGGTGTGGGGCGCCACAGAGCCTGCTATGAGCATAACTGCTAGGGCAGACTCTGCATTCCAGAGAGTGTCCTTGCCACCATCCCCTTCCTCCCTGTCCACATTCCTCTCCTTCCCCAGTGATGCCACTTTCTCCAATTCCCCCTTCCCTTCACCAACACACTGATCCCTGGAACTCACCAAGTGTGAGCACTGCACTAACGAAGCTGCTTGTCACAACAGATTTGAGACGCTGTCAGGATGATGAAGTGCTTTGGCCACATCTGTTCCTTTGGAATCAGGCCCCTGCTCTGTACCATCCTTCTTCCTGTGCCCCAGGCCTCCCTAAGTTCCTCGAGTACCCATCTTGCTAAAGCTTTTCAGTGTTTTTGTCTCATCGTCCCACTTCTGGCAGTGTGACCGAGAGGCAGATGTGGGCCAGAAGGCAGCGTGCAGCCTAGCAACGCACAGTCACGAGGTGGTTTTGAGAGGTGGTTTCCTGGCCCGGCCATTTCCCCCTCAACAGCAGCCACCAGGTAGCTCTCCCCACTGGGATTCATCCTGATTCCTGAGCTGTGATGTCCAAGCTCGGTCTCCTCAGATGCAGACAGAGCTATGGATGCCCTTTTTCAGGCCCTGCCTGGGTAATAGTAGGCTGCCCTACCCTACCCTCAGAGGAGATGTAGGTGTGTCTGCAAATCAGGACTAACTCAGAGTTCTGGAAGACTCTTGATGAATCTGAAAGGCTGCTAAGCTAATTTCAGGTGGAAAGTGGGTTGGGAGTTTGCCATTGCCTGCTGTTCCTGAGCTCGGAAGCCCTGCTTGTAGCTACCCCACCGTGTCTGGTTGTACTTCCTATAGTTGGCCCCAACAGTCTCTCCCCTACCACATGCTCTTCTGTCGGGATGTCTCCTTGCCCCTCCCTCATCAAGAGGTGGAATCTGTTTCCACAACCTTTGAATAGGGGCAGGCCCTGTGACTGCTTTGACCGATAGAATAGAGTGGATGTGATGCCGTGCCACTTCCAAGTGTAGCCCTTAACTGTCCTGGTGGCTTTGCTGTCTCCCTCTTGGAAGCCAGCCACCATGTAGGAAGCTTGTTTGTCCCCTGAGACCACCATGCTATGAGAAGCCCAAGAAGCCACTTGGAGAGGCCTGAAGGATAAAATGTCCCATAGAGAGAGGAAGGCCAAGGGGGATCAAGGCACCAGTCATAGGAAAAATTAAGATTGCAGGGTTTTAACTTAATTTCTCTGATTTTACACTTGTACCTTTTTCTTGTATGCTCAAAATCTTGAATCTTAAATGACTTTGACTATTCCTTTTATCTTACAATATACCTAAATGTTTCAAATAACAATAAATAATAACATCAATATTGCTGTTGTGATCTTGAAAAGATATCATTGGATTCTTCCCACTTTTACAATATATTCCTTTAGGGCAGGGTCTCCCAACCTTGACCTCGTAGCCTGGGCTGGATAACTCTTTTTGTGGGTGCTGTCCTGTGCATTGTACGATGTGTGGCAGCATTCCTGCCTCTACCAACTAACTGCCAGTAGTGACCTCTGTTGTGACAACCAAAAATGTGTCCAGTCATTGCCAAATGTTTCCTTGGGGAACAAAATTGCCCAGGTCAAGAACCGCTCCTTTAGGGATATAGGGTCAAAACTCTGGTTTTAAAGTCTCTTCTCTAGGTTCTGAGGGGAGGGAGAGGGCAGAATGAGTGTAATATGGGGACATTTTTGGGACTTGGGAATTGTCCTGAATGACATTGCAATGATGGACACAGGCCATTATATATCTTGTCATAACTTACAAATTGTGTGTGAGAGAGTGTGGCCTACAGTGTAAATCATAGTCCACGCTTAGTGGCAGTGCTCCAGGATGTGTTCGTCAATTGTAACGAATGTACCACACTAATGAAGGATGTTGTTAATGTAGGAAAATGTGCGAGGGGTAAGGAGCAGGGCATATGGGAGTCCCCCATATTTTTTTATATAACATTGATGTAATCTAAGTATCTTAAAAAAAAAAAGTTTATTAAAAAAAAAGTCTCTTCCCTATATGATTATGCCACCAACTTGGTTCATTTGCATCAGAGGTTTTGAGGTTTTAGAGATTGCTTTTCTACTTGCTCAATTTTGTTTTGTTTTTCACTTATATAAAAGCTTTACATCTTTTCAAAGTCAAAATATGTAACTTTTTATTTATTTATTTTTATTCCTGTAAAACATAACATTACATTGCCGGATACTGCCAAAGAAATTTCAGTTCCACCCTCCCACTCTGTTCCTTCCCTTCCTCTATAACCATTTTAATTAGTTTTGGGCTTAGCTTTTCATTGTTTCTTTTGGAAAATATAAATAATTATGTATACAAATGGGTTTCTATATATATTTACTTACATGTATATTGCTCCCTTTCTTGTACAAAAGTTTGCATACTATAAACGCTGTTGTACACCTAAAAGCAAGGATTTTTATCTATATTAATTGAAGTGCCCGAGTGGCCACTGCATGCAAAGCTTGGTGCTAGCCATCGAGTCTGCCTTCAATGGAGAAGACAGTCAGATAACGGGAGATCATTTCCATGGCTCATAGGTTTCAAATCCTCTGGCAGACTTCTCTCCTGTGCTTGGGCGCAGCCCTAAATTTGAAAAGTGATGAAGTACTTCTCTCCAGGGAAAAATGTGCAGAGATGTCCTTCATTATCACCATGAAAGAGGAAGTTCTCGATTAAGGAACTGGCTTTCTCAAAAGACAGTTGCTTTAGAGAATGCTGCCTGACTTGGGGGATGTGTTGATGAAGACACCTCAGGTGAGGCTTAAGCAAAGTGTAGGAAGCGTGTGGAGCGGCCTAGACAGGGCGCTGCCTTCCCTTGTATTAACTACTAAGGCCTGTTAAATGAGTCCTTATGAAGCCTCGGAGGCAAATTTAGCCCTGTAGCCTCAGTTTTCCTTAATTGTTAAAATGTCTTTGGTTAGAAATTAGATATGAATACATTAGTTACTTTTTATTATGAAGGTTTCCAAACACAAAAGTAGAGACTACAATGACCTATGTAGTCATCACACAGTTTCAACAACCATCAGCATTTTGCCACGCTTGTTTCACCTATCCAATCTATTTTTTTCTGAAGTATTTTAAAGCAAATCCCAGGTAGTAAGTCATTTCACCCTTAAATGCATCATTAAGGAAAGAAAAAAAAAAAAAAGAGGTAGCAGGGAGTAGGGGAAGCATTTTCTTATATAACTAAAATGTCAGTATCATACCTATTAAAATAACTATTTACGTGACTTTTCTGTAAACCTACAAACTTCTCAAATTAAAAAATACAATAATTAAAATAACATTAGTTTGTTAATATCATTCAGTATACAGTCCAAAATTAGATTTCTCTGATTATCTTAAAAAAAAAAAAAAAAACTTTACCATGAGTTCTTTCATCTTGGCATGCTCCAGGTGGTTAAGGTCTCCAGTAGACATATTACCAGGAACTGCCATCCTGTTATCAACCCCTGTTTTAGAGATGAAGAAAGCTAATAACCATGTGGGTGGGTGACTTGGTCTAGAACTCAGTGTTATTTGTGAATGCTAGAGCAACTCACAGCTTTGCCTGATTCTTCTTTTCAATGCATGAGCAAGCCATTTTGATTCAACTCATCCCCTGGTTCCCACTAAAATCCTGTTTTACCACTCAGTCATTTGTGACTATCCAGTTGCCCATCCAGCCATGAGAGGCAGCAGAGCAGTGGTTAAGAGCTTGGGACCTGGTGTCTCACAAGCATGGCTTAGTGGTTGGATGCACAGACTGCAGCCAGGCTTCCCAAGTTCAAATTCCAGGTCTGCTAACTCTGAGCTAAGGAGACTAGAAAATTATTTAATTTCTGTTATTTCATTTGTTTAGCTCTATAATGGGAGTGGTGACAGTACCTACCTCATTAGGCTGTTATGAGGATTAAATAAGTTAATACATGCAAAGAATGTGAAGTGGGGCCTGACACAAAGTGTGATTCGGGTTTGCTCTTTTTATTATTCTGCATCCACCACTTAGATGCTGTGGGATCTTGAGCAAGTCACCTAACTTGTCTGTCTCCAATTCCTCATCTGTAACTTGGCAATTACACCGGTTCCTGCTGATAGGATACTTGCAAAGATTAAGAGGTAATGCACCAAAAGTCAAAAGTGCAGTGTCTGGTACATAGTAAGCACTCAATAAATATTAGCTATTATTAATTTGGAGTTCTATGCTTGCCATGGGTACAAATCCCAAGCCAGAAACTAGCTGTGCCAGAAATATTGACATCTCTTTATTTTCTCTAAATCAACTTGATTTTGATTCCAAGCTTTCATACTGCCTCAATTGTTCTTGGAGTTTCCCTTGCCTGAGTCCTTCAGAGCTTGGGCCAGGGATCTGAGATCTTACATAATTCCCAGGAAGATCGTTTCAGGAAGGTCGTGCTGGTCATCATCCCCCATTTGTGCAGATGCCCAGATAATCTCAGCTTGGGAGCGCCCCTGCTGCTTCTGGGCCATACTTGGGAGCCAAGTTTCTCACTAAGTAGTGGACCTCGGATGTGAAACCAAGCCTCCTGGTGCATCATTTATAGCACAGCCTCCTGGGATCTCCAACCTTTCTCTTCCCGCTTATCCAAGTTTCTGGAAATCTCTTCTTAATACAGAGGAAAATCCTTTTGTTCTCAAACCCTGTTCATCTCAATGGGATTTTTGGAGACAAAGATTGAGAGCCACAAAGCCTGCGACACGCTTCAATGTGGTGTGTGTGGGGAGGCTGGCAACAGAGGGGAAAATCATACACTGACAGCTGACAGAGCTGCTGGCCACATCCTTAGACCCGCGAGCCATTGCGCAGGAGTCTGCGCATCCTGCAGTCACCTTGGGGACACCTGCCCCCTCCCGGGCGCTGTGCAAAGCCCTGGAGGAGAATAAAAAGCAAAATAGACAAGAAGCCACCCTTGGGGAGCTGTCCCTCTAAAGCAGTAGTTCTCACTCAGTGATGTTTCTGCCTTTCAGGGGGCATCTGGCGATGTCTGGAGACACTTTTAGTTGACACAGCCCCTAACAAATAATTATCTTTGTCAATAAGATAATAATTATTGTCAATAATTAAATGTCAATAATGACGAGGCAATTGTCGGAGGGTCACCCAACAAAGATCGCTCACTGAAGGGAGAGTTCACTAAGTAGAAGGAACGGCATCCTGCCGGATTTTCCTAGTGGAAGGGCGGCCTGGGAAAACAAGGAGCAAAGACTTTGGCTCCTAGCCTTTTCTACCCAACTTCAGACAGCAGCTGTCTGGGAAAGCTGTGGAGAGCTGACAGCAGCCTGCTCACCCGGGCCTGGCAAACGGAGCTACAGCAGGCTGTCCTTACCAGGGCCCGCTGCCAGAAGGGCCTTCTCCACGGGGCTCGGGGCTGCACTTCGCCGAGGGCTCTGGTGCTGCTGTTTGCCCTCACCCCTACTCCAATGACCTTGTCACTCAGGTGAGGACACTGGCTCCTGAATCCGTGTGGCACTTCTCAACCCCAGCCTCAGAGAAATGCCCCGGGATTCTGGTAGCTCCAGAGAAGGGCCCAGGCCAGGAGTATTTTAGAAAACCTTCCCCAGGTACTTTCAATGCACAGGCAGCACTCAGAGCCCCTGGTTCCTTTTACTAAAAGCCATGCCTCGCTGCTGTTGTTATGCACCATTATTCAGAACGATTTCCAGGGTGGATGCCTGGGGTGGGGAAAGGTAGGGAGTGGAGGAGGTGGCATTGTGCTGGGTCTGGAAAGACAGGTCTGCTTTGGCTCGGCAGTGGAGGAGGCTCTCTTCTCATGACGCTGACCTGTCATGGGGAAGGGCCTTAAAAGCCCATTGGCTTGGCTTATGCCCAATTTTCCATTCCAAATGTTAAAGGCCCTGTTACCCAAGAGCTGAAGATTTGCATTTGGAGATTTGTTCACCTTAAGAGCTAGTTATTTACTTTTATTTTCAACACTTTAAATAGAAACTGCCCCGACAGCAGGGGGAATAAAGTTTAATTTACAAAATATCCAGCATTCTTAGTGGCTGATGCAGATAAGAACATCACGGGTCTCTTTATTACCTGCACTGGTTGTGGGTAAGGGGGACCGCAGTCCACCCCCTCACGTATTTTGGGAAGATTCTGTCCTTCTCTGGGAGGCTAAATACAGTCCCCGAGCCCCCTCATCTTCTCCAACAGCTTCGCTTCCCAGCTTTCCCCAGATGACCTGACCCTCTCCAGATGTGTGCTCTGCCCTACCTCCTCCTGGATAGCCAACATTCTCAAATCTGTCAATAACTACGTTATCATTCCCGGTTTTGATCTCCCAAACTGTATTTTCCATCTTGGGGACTAGCAGGCAAACCACCACTCCCCCCTCTCCCTCACCACCCCTGACTTCCCAATAGTGATCCATTCCAGAAGGTTCTGTCTCCTCAACATCTCCAGTTTCAGTCCTCAGCAGTCCTTCCCCATGTCTCCATGTTAGCTGAGACCATCTCCACTTCACACCTGCCATAACCACCTACATTCCCTCTAGCCTGCTCTTGTTCCTTTCTACTTTAACCTCCATTTGGAAAATGGAAGTGATATTTCTAAAATGTGGCAATGGTAATAGTTTATTGGTTTTACTATGGCTCTGACTTGTGGAGCATTTAGCACACTTTAGTCACTGAGCTGAGCTCTTTGCATGTACAATCTCTTTTGAAATTTCCTTAAAAACCAATGAGAAAGATGCTCTCATGCTCCCCATTTCCCAGATATGGAAACTGAGGCACAGGGAGGTTAAGTATCTTGTCTGGTGTCACATGGCCATTGAAAGGGGAAACCAGCGCCAACGTTACTTTGTAGATTAGAACCCTTCAGCGACTCCCCAAATCTGGAACCACAGGGCAACACGCACATTTTCAGCTTGATCTGAAGTGTCCTCTGTGACGCAGGCTGTGTCCCTCCCACCGTGCTCCCCTCTGACCGGAGGCTGGGGCCTTAAAGAGCACATTCAGCACCTCAGGGGTGCCTGCGTCACACTGCTCTGTCTTTGTTCCAGTTGTTTTTCTCCCCCAAATACCTTCCCCATCCAGTCTGTTTGGCAGATGCATCTCCCAAGGGTCAGCTTAGTGGGTGCCACCTCTATGAAGCCTCTCCTGGTCGCCCCCAACCCTCACCCCTGGGAGAACGGACCTCTTCCTCCCTGGGGCCTTGCTGTGGCCAGGACAAAGTGTTATGACCTTGTTTGTCCTCAGGGGTGGCAGGCAGGCATGGGGTCCGAGTCTTCCGATGCATAGTGCCCAGTGGGCCTTCGTGGCCTGATGGATTTACGCCGCTCCTCAGGGAGGGGCGTTTCTCACTGTCTCAGTGGTGTAGATGACAAGGACTGGGTGTTAAGCTAATGTCTGTTAGCGGAAAGAGTGTAATGGTGGCAGCCTGGATGGGCTGGGGCTGGGGCAGAAATCAATGTGCCGGCAAAGGAGCAAGGAGGCTGTGGAGCCTGGGGAGCGGTTTCCCAGGAAAAGGAAGAGCTCGGAAAAGGAGGCTAGAGCTGTCCTTTCCCAGGCCCTCTCAAGAGGCCTTTTCCCACCCTGCCTTTGGCAGTCAGACGCCCTGCCTCTCTCCTCAATTAGCTGCTGGGAGAAGTCCGCTGCTGCCTCCTGGCTTCCATGCTCTTCATTTTTAAATAGAGCAATTACCTGCTGCTCCTCCACTCCACGAACTTGGCAGTGGGTGCCAGGAAAGACTATGCAAAAAATACTTTCATTTCTTTGGGAGTAAAGACACCAGGTAAGCCCCGAGGCAGAGCACTAATAGGTAGTAATCCTTTGAGCCCCAGCTACCTAGTGCCGGGGCTAGGAGAGCCCTGCTGCCCCCATGTCCCTGTGCTTTTCTTTCCACACTTCCCCAGCCAGCAGCTCAGACAAGGCCTTCTACCTGACACTGCTGAAGGAGGCCAGCAGGCTGAGAGGCTTCCAGAAAGCCCCCACAGCTCCCCACATAGCCAGAACTGCCTGAATGAGCTGCTCCCCAACGCCTGGCCCACAGAAGCTTTGATTACTGTTGTTTTAAACCACTGGGTTTTGGGGTGACTTTTTATGCAGCAATAGGTAACTAACACACCCACCCTACAGGCACCCTAGGCCCACCTCTCCCCTGAGGTCCAAGTGAGCAGGGCAGCTCTGCACCTCTTACTGGGTCAGGAAGGCACCCAGGAAGGGTGTTGAAAAGAAATTTGGAATCCATGTGTACAAAGAACTGTATCTCTGCTGAGCGTGGATTCACTTGGTTTTTTGACTTTCTTGGACCCTGAATAGCTACCCGGTTCTTCCCAATGGCTGTGATAGCAGCCGCGTTTGGCCCTTTGAGCCTTTGCCCTATGTTCTCTCCAGGAACTTTTATTCCCCTGATTCACATCCTAGTCATCTGTGTACATGCCTTTGCCCTACACCCTCATAACCTTAGCTGCTCATGAATAAAGGCCATATATGCTATTAATCTTCATATCCCCAGCCCATACCTGGTTATTACTATTATTACTATTACTATTACGGCAAAGGCACTAATGGAAGTCTGCTGTATATAAAAGGGAAATAAACACGACTCTGATGTTCCCTGCCGATCTCTCCATCCTTTTCACCCTCTCGTTGCTCATGTCTCCCTCTTCCTTGGAACATCCTTCTTTTCTACTCCTCATCTGACTTCAGTTCATCCTTCTAAAACTCTGCCCATGTGTCACCTACTGCAGGAACTCCTCCCTGACGTCCTCCCCCAGAGGGCTGGGAATCTTAGACCATCTGCTACAGGACACAGCACTATAAATACATGCTTCCCTGTGTGTCTGTCTACCCCACTAGCATGCCAGCTTCCTGAAAGCAGGGCCTGCATTCCTTACTGTGCCTGGCACTCATACATTGCACCATGCATATTCATTCACTGAGTCAACAAATACTTTTTGAGTGATGACCACGTGCCAGGCACTGGTGTGACATTCATAAATAAATTTTCCTTGAGGTAGCCAACCTCCAATATGGCTCCCAAGGACCCTCACCTCTGGTATTCATGCCCTCATATGGTTAGCTCCCACCTGGATTGGGATTGGCTTATGTCACCAATAGAATATGGCAAAAATGATATGTGACTGTAATGCCATGTGGCATAAGACTAGATCATATAGGCACCATCAGCTTCCTTCATGTTCTCTTGGATTCCTAGCTCTAGGGGGAGCCAGCTACCACTTCAGTAAGACAGATACACAGCTCCACGAAAGGCCCCACGTGGAAAGGAACCAGTTTGGCAGCAACTGTTAGCCACGTGAGTGAGCCACCTTGTCCATGCATCCTCCAGGCCCATCAAGCCTGTAGTCCCAGCTGATATCTGAGGTGCAAAGTCATGAGACATCCTGAACCAGAGTTGCCCGAGTGGCTCCCAAATTCCTGATCCACGAAAGCTATGATTATTGTTGATTTAAGCCACTAAGTTTTGGGGTGATTTGTTATGCAGCAACAGATAACTAATACAAACCTATTGTCATGTAGTTTACACTCTAGTTGAAGAGCTTAAATGAATACAATTTATTTGTTCATTTACTCAACACCACCAAGGTACTGGTGCTGGGGTGACAGTGGCAAGCAAGATACTAGACAAAATCCCTGCTTTCATGAGGCTTATGCCCTATTGGGGGAGAGATAAATAAATAAAAGTAAATTCTAAAAAATCTTAGGTCATAGGTGCTAAGAATAAAAGAAAATCAGATAAGTCAGATAAAAGAGAAGGAATTGCGATTTAAATTGCTTATTATGTGCTAAATGCTTTTCATCTTTATCTCAATACCCTAAAATCCTTTGAAGTAGGTATTTTATCCCCATTTTACAGATGAGAAAATTGAAGGCCGGAAAAGTGAAAAGTGAAATGACACAGCTGATGGTCGGCTCACCTGGTGTGTCACCCCAGCCTCTCTGACTCCAAAGTCAGTGCTCTTTGCCACATACCAGGTTGACCATTTTAGATTTCCCTTTCAACTCTCACCCTTGACCCACCTTCAGCATGGCCTGTACTTGGCACTGACTAGGTGCTTGCAACATATTGGTGGAATGAAGGCAGTGAAATGTCCTTCAGATATGAAATGACCATAGACTGGCAGGACGGCCTGGGTTCCCACTTTCTCTAACTCCAGAAAAAAAACCTGGGTGCATACCCACCCACCCACAGGCTGGGAATACCTACCCAGACCCCTAAACCTCAGTTTCCTGCCCTAGTTGTTTACACACTGCAGTGTCCATTCCCCACAAGCTCTCTCCTGCTCACTTCTCTCTCTGCTTTTCTGCATCCACTTCATTTGCTCTGCATTGAAGGAGTTACAGTTCTTCTGGCCAAGCTCTCACTGTGTTCCTCCCCAGCCACCCTCACTTGCCTGCTGCCTCTTGCCCCACCTCGGCTTTTGCCTTCCTTTCCTGTACCAAGACCACTAGATGGAGATATACTAATACTGGATACTCATTCCAAGTGCTTTTCCTGCATGATTGCATTGAATCCTCATGACAACCCTTTGAGGAGGTCCCATTATTTTCTTCTTTGTGGTCAAGGTTCAAGATAATTGAGCTGCTAGGTGGTAGAGCTGGGATTCAAACCCATGTCTCTTTGAGTCCATAGTTCATACTTTACCAAGATAACACACTGTGCTGGAAAAACTCTGAAGATGGGTGATTTCAGAGGTCATCTTGTCCAGTCTAGGCAGGGCCCAAACCAGATAACCTCCAGGTGTTAATCTCCAATTAAACACCTTAAATTGGTACTAGAGAAAGGGTGGGGTGGGGGTAGGGGATAGCCGTTAACTAATTTTCATAGCTTATACAAAGATTTGCAGGTTGAACGTTTTTATTGTCTCACCCAAATCAAACAGATTGGCAAGTCAGGGATGTCCACCAAGGGATGCTAAGATGAATCCTGAAAATCTAAGTGTCAGGGAGTGCAGAGGGGCATCCAGACAGATGAAACATGTGCAAAGTCAGAGAGGTGTGACTGAGAATGGCTTGTTTCACGACATAGATGGAGCTTAAAAGAGGTGTTGGGGAAGGATAACAAATGAGACCAAGAGATGGGCAGGGGCCAGATCAGTGCCAAGGCCAAGAACTTTCTCTTTCTCCAAAAAGCAATTGGGAACCATTTAAGGTTTTAGGCAAGGTTCTGATATAATCAGATTTGTAGAGTAGAAAGATTATCCTATCAGTGGTATGGATGATGAACGGGCCTTTCCCATTCATCTAGGGAGGATATTGCAGAGATTCAGGTAAGAGATGATGAGTGGGGAAGGTGAGTCAGGGAGAGAGATGGAAGAGATATGTGGGAGAGATTTATGAATAGACTAGTCAAGACTTGGCAACTGGTTGGGTACGGGGGCACTGAGGCTGATTCATCCAGATTCCTGGCATGGGTGCATGGATGGATAGTGGTACCTTGTGCTGAGCTGGGAATCAGGAGCAGGTTTGAGGGAGAGCTATTGATGGTTTTACTTTCCAAGCTGCTAAAACAAATACCCTACAATGGGTTGGCTTAACAACAGGAATTTATTGGCTCATGGTTTCAGAGGCTAGAAGGCTTGCTTCCTCCCAGGGCCAGTATACTCTGGCTGACTGGAGATTTTTGGGTTTCCTTGGCTTTTCTGCCACATGGAAATGCACATGGCAGCATTTTCTCCTTTCTCTTCCAGATTCCATTGACTTCAGCTTCTGGCTGCTCCCCATGGCTTCTCTCTCTGTGGCCTTCTCTGTAATGCCTTCAGTAACAGAATTAAGACCCATCCTGATTCATCTGGGCCACACCTTAACTGAAATAACCTCATCAAAAAGTCCTATTTACAATAAGTTCACACCCTCAGGAATGGATTAAGATTAAGAACATGTTTTTCTGGGATATGTAACTCCAACCCACCACTTGATATCTTATTGTCCCCCAGCAAATTAGGATAATCCTTATTTTAGATGAGGAAATAGAGATTCGAAAAGGTGATGTGATTTTCCCAAACTCACATAGCCAGAATAGTGTCAGGGGTGGGACTCAAGGCCTACATCTCCCTGTTTCTTCCTGTGTCATCATACCTAAGCAATTTTGCTTTGCAAGGAGTATAAAGAGAACTCAGTTCAGAGTAATCTGAATAAATTCAGAGTAAATGTGGCAAAGCAAACATTTACCTAAGTCAACCTGCCATTTTTGTGTTCATTCATTCATTCAACAAGATTTATTGAGCACCTACTATGTGCCATGAATGCACAGATGCTAATAAGCAAATACATACATGATATATTATCAGGGTAAAGTGAAAGAGTGTGGCAGAGGTGAGAGTATGCGTGCCATTTTGGATAAGGTGTTCGAGAAAGGTCTTTCTAAGGCCATATTTGATCAAGACCTGAATGATGAGGGTAAATCATGCAAAGATCTGGGGAAAGAAGTTCCTAGCAGAAGAAACTTCTTATACAAAGGCCCAAAGGTAGGAACAAGATTTGCTGTTCAAGGAATCGCAAGAAATTCAGTGTTCCTAGAAGGGAGCGAGTGAAGAGGAGAGTTGGAGGAGAGGAAATTGGAGACAGGCACCACACCCTGGGGGACTTGTAAGGCATGATCTGTAGTTTGGATTTATTCTAAGTGTGACAGGAAATTTTTGGAGATTTGGAGTAGGAATATGACATCATCTGATTTATATAATTTTTTTTAAATTATACTTTTAATTTCAAGATAATTACAAATACACATGCAGTTATAAGAAATAATACAGAGAGATCCCATGTATCCTTTACCCAGTTTCCACCAATGGCAGCATCTTGCCACTATTGTACAATATCACAGCCAGGATATCTCATTGTGGTTTTAATTTGCATTCTTCCTAATGGCTAATGATGTGGACTATCTTTTCCTGTGTGTATTTGTCATCTGTATATCCTCTTTGGCAAAATGTTTATCATGTATTTTGCCCATTCTCTAATTGGATTTTTTTTACTATGGAGTTTTGAAAGTTCTTTATATATTCTAGGTGCAAGTTCTTTGTCAGATAGAGGGTTTGCAAATATTTTCTCCCTGTCTGTAGCTTGTCTTTTCATCCTCTAACATGGTTGTTTGCAGAGCAAAAATTTAAATTTTGATGAGATCCAGTTTATCAATTTTTCCTCTTATAGATCATAAGACTTGGTGTCAAGTCAAAGAACTCCTTTACTTGCCCTAGAGCCTGTAGATTTCCTCCTATGGATATTTTGGTAAATGGAAGAGTAAATTGACTAAAGAAATGTTGAGTTGCTAGGCAGAACTGAGGGCTCATTGGCTCACTTGACAGTCAAGGGTGGGTGGCAAAGAAATTAGGGAGGGAAGAGGGTCCAAGACACCTTCTACTCACTGGTAGGATGATGCTACAAAGGCAGAACCAGGGCTCCTTCCCTTTCTAGTCTGATTTACATGGGCAGAGCAGATAGTCATCTTGGCAGTATGACCTGAGGCTTAGGATTCTCCCTTCTATAGAATGCTTACAGGCCCTGAATGAATGTCTAATTCCTTGTATTTGCCCACAACAGTTGTGAGTCTACAGCAATGTGCTTTCACCAAGTCATCATGACTTATTTCTCATAACAACCCTGTAAAGAAGATGCTATATTATTATCCCATTTTACAGAAGAGATAACTGAGGCTCAGAGAAGGCCTGGGACTAAATTCAAATCTCCTGATACCAAGAGTACTGATTGTTCTCTTCTTTCAACTGACTCTGAATTCCCACCGCTAGTTCTTGCTTTAGGCCAGTGGTTCTCAAAGGATGGTCCATGGATAACCAGGGCTCCCCCAGACTTTTTCATGGGCTCTCAGAGGTCAAAGCTATTAGAATTTGGAAAAACTTTGTATTTGTCATTATGAACTTGACAGCTTTCCAAAACTTTAAGACTTTTCTGATGACTTCAGTGGTGATGTTAATAAATGTGATTTTAAAAATATTATATAAAGAAATGTGCTAACATTTGGAAGAGCTACAAAACTCAGTCGAGCAATTTCCAAATCACCAATGCCTAATGTTACATATCAACATGGGATAAAGATATATTCAACTGGAAAGATAGATCAATGGGTTTTAATGTAACAGAATATGGATATTTCATTGACTTGGTTTCAGATCTCACACTGCAACTAACCTTTAGGAAACTTCCATTTGACGAATTTTGTGTAGTATCAAAGAAGAACATGTAAGGAAGGCTCCACTCTGAACCTCAGGTCTGGTAAAGAGCCATCGTGTACCAGTTCTTCTTTGTGAAATATTGCCATCAGAAGAGGCTGTTAAAATATTCCTTACTTTCCCAACTAGCTCACTTTCAATTTCATCACTTTTCCAACTACCCATCTGTGTGAGTTTGGACTTTATACATATATTTCAACTAAAAGGACATATTATAACAGACTGACTGGAGAAGCAGATAGGAGAATCCAGCTGTCTTCTATGAAGCCAGATGTTAACATTGTAAAAATAGAAAGCAATGCCACTCTATTCACTAAATTTTTATTTTTAAATAAATTAAGCATTACAAATTCCCCAGTTTTTACTTCTAATATGATAAATATCAATACATAAAACCCATATAAACAAAAGCTCTTTGGGGTCCTCAATAATTTTTTTAAGAATGTAAGGGAGTCCTAAGACTAAAAAGTTGGAGAACTGCTTTAAACTAAAGTAGTAAAGCAACTATGACCAAGTGAAATGTTATCCAGGATTATTATCCTTTTTCTGACAATTCTTACACCCAACGCTTCAATATTACCCCTAAAGAAGGGATCTTACTCCACTGAATGGACAGGAGCACGGTAACAGGGGTCCCAGAGTTCTGATAATGGCACCCCCCCCCCTTTCCTGCTCTCCCTCTTCATGGAAAGAACATGGACCTTGAAACAAGCTCCCCTGGTCTCAGTCTCTCTCTATTTGAGCTGGCAAGAGGACCCTAGGCAAGTCTTAAAATTCTCTGCTCGCCACAAAGGAAGAAATAATAATGCCTGGCCTTCCTTACCAGCATTGAGGATTAAATAAAATAATGGAGACCAGGCTGTAAGGTGCTTACAAAAGTAAATTATGATCATTTTCCAACAAAAGACTACGTAATGAACTTTTAACCAACATTTACCATTCATTTAATAAACATTTACCAAAACTATGGCATAATGTAAGCCTTGAATATTGAAACAATAAGGCGTAATTCTGGTCTGCAAGTAGCTGAGGGAGATGAGCGTATACAAATGACGACAAGACGGTGTGATGTGATAGAAGATCCTTGAAATCAGAACACTATTTACCCCAAAGCACCCACTCTTGTTTCTTGCTGCCTGGCAACCCCTTTCTCATTCAGACAACTGGACTGTGCTGCATTTGTGCCTCAGTAAGTTTGCAGAAGCAACCTGTCTTGCCAAAAGCCTGACCTTGTAGAGGATCATGGTTTAGAAATTACAAAATAAGACAGGTTAAAGCTTCCCCCTCCTCCCTCCAGGCTGGAAAACTCTTCAGGGCACTGTGAACGGGAGATGTCAAAGATGTCCATGGGGTCCAGCATGAGGGACCATGTAGAGAAGCGCAGAATGAGTATTTATAGACCCACCAGGCCTCCATTCCAGCAAACGTGGTCCAATGGCAGAACCTGGGCGTGCCTGGAATCTGGATCAGCTTCTGTAGGCTGTGCTATTACTATACACATTACCTGTGCTGGGGAGCTACATGGGTTGTCCTCTCCTTGGCATCTGACTTCCTCATCAGCAAACAGCATGTGTCCTCAAATAATCAGCAAAAGCCATGCCCATAAGTGCCCTCAAGACTTTGCTTAATCAATCACATTCTAACTAATCCTATATGGTCAACCTTTTAATGGTCCAAGGCCTCGGGGAGTTAAGTGGTGGAAGGAAAAGCCTCATAGGCTTGTGCTAGGTGAGACCATACAAAACCAGCTCATGAGCTCCCCTGTTACTAGCAGGATAAATGCTTGAACAGAAACAAGAGTGGGAGACAGCAAGAGCACAGAGGAAGTGACTCACTCTTCCAGGTCTTCCTGAGCAGGAAGTGAGTGGGAGGAAGAGGGTCAGGGAAGGCTTTGCAGAAGAGGTGACATTTGAACTGGGTGTGGGTGCCGGACCTGAAAATCAGCCACCCGTCATCTCCACTGAACTCAGCTTGTCCAATCCCGGAAGCTGCCGTTTCCTGGGAAAGAGGAACATGTGAGGAAGGCGCCACTCCGAACCTGAAGTCTGGTAGAGATCCAGCGGGCACCAGTTCTTCTTTGGGAAATGTTGCATGGTTTTTTCAGAGCATAGATACTGCCCAATTTACATATTAACCATCAACAAATAGTAACTGATGCTCCCTGTGGTAGGTCTCAGGGTGGATGGGGGGCTACGCAGCAGTATGAACAACAACCACCATTTTTCGGGCACTGAATCCATGTCAGACACTGTGCTAAGCATTTGCATACATTAACTCATTTCATCCTATCACAACCCCCTCCCTATGTGGTTTTTAACCCCCACCTTACAGATAAGAAGACTGGGGCTCAAGTTTCTACGATGAATTAAATGGTAGAAACAGGATTTGAACCCCTATCTATATTCTACCTCAATTTGCAGCTTGAATAACTTAGAATTTAGTTGGGTAGTTAAGGAATAAATGTTTGAAAAAGTAAATAATACAAGAAGAGATCACATCACATTTGTCTGGGTGAGGAGCCCTTCTTCTGTTCTCCCGCAGTCACCCATGCTTATCTCTGTGGGCAAATCCTACCTCTAAATTGAATCCCAAGGCTTCTCTAAATGTCCACTCTACCATCCAACCCAAGCCACTACCATCTCTCACCTAGTGTTGTGCTCAACACTTTGCATTGAGCACAAGGTCTTGACAAAAAGAAATTTTGGTTATGTTTGTTACAGTCTAAGGGGATGATAGGTAGAGTCATTGTCCCCTAGCAGCCACTTGTCTCTTTGCTATAGCAACAGAATCCCTGGTTTTAGATGAGTAAAGAGATACCCAGTATAAAGACCACATTTCCCAGCCTGCTTTGTAGCTGCATATGGTCATATACCAAGGTTCTGACCAGTGGAATGTGAGTGGAAGTGACCCGTGCAACTTCTGGCTCTTGTGTTTAAAGGGGAAGGGTGTAACTCCCCCCTTTCCCTTCCACCCTTTCCACTGGCAGGAATGAAGACAACATGCTGAGACATCTTGAAACCATGTTGGTGAGGTCACATCCCAGGGTTGACAAAGCTGTATTAGAGACTCCACACCAACTCCAAGTTTTATGTTTGGGAGAGAAATAAACTTCTGTCTTGTTGCTTGGAGTTTCTCTCTTACATATACCCTAGTAAATACAGGGGAAGCAAACCATTGAAAAAAACCATTACCCAAGTACAAATGATGATAAATGAAATGAAAGAAGCATTCATAGAACTTTTCCTAAGAGAATATAATGAGGGTGCCTAATTTATAATTGTCAGTTAAGGTAGCCTTCTGTGAGGAAGGGACATTTAAGCTGAGAATAAAATGAGTAGGATTTGGTCATAGGTGTAAAAGGGGTGCAAGGAAACAGTAGCTGTGAAGATTCTGAGACCACAGAGAATTTGGTCAGTGACTAGAAGGAGCTGTGGCCACGTGCCCCTGTCCCACATCATCAGTCAGGTCTAATTTCACAACTCGTCTCTCCACCCGTGGGTGCTGTGGCTTAGGCCCTCCAGAAGCTAGACTTGTGGCAGCACAACTACTTCTGGATACCTCTTGAAGGGGTGGGTCAGAAGGCTCTAGAGAGATCTGGAAGGTAAATGCAAACCTTTTCCCAGAAAGCATCTCCCAGCCTCAAGTTCTAGGATCCACTGCTGGACTAGCAAGGGAGAGAAAGCTGGGGCTCAGGAGTGGGAGACGCCCAGGAATGGATCAGGAGCCGGGCAGCCATGCAGCCAAGCCAGCTGAGGCTCCAGGCTTTAGACAGGAATGGGCCGTTCCCTGGAGCTGCTTTTTGTTGGGGGCTTGATGTGTGACCATGGCTGCTGGGTTCACTTGCCATTTCTGCACAGGTGCCAGGTACAGAGGCACTTGCTCTCAATACAAAGCCTCATCTGACCCTCACACTCAGCATGAATGAGGTGGGCATTATCTCCATGTCATAAAGGAAGTGACTGAGGCTCAGAGAGAGAAAGATAATTGTCCAAAGTGACCAAGTGAGTGGAGCTGGACAGGAAGTGGGTGGCTCCAGGGTTATGGCCACGGGTGGAGCACAGAGGATCACTCAGGAGGGTGTTACACGCTCTTGGGGGCCGCGGGGAGGGGAGCGCAGACATGGCCCACAGCTATGTTTTCTTTGCCTAGACAATGCCTTTACACAGGGCATGAGCTTTATCATTTGTCATAATCTCCCCCTACTTATCCGCTCATTTATTCCCTCCCTACCCCCTGAAGGCATTTGTGATTTAATATGGGCTTCACTCTAGAAAAGCCTTTCTTGAGCACCAGAAGCCAGTTGAGGAAGCTTTCCTGAAAGCCTTTTCCTGTCATTCTGGGAATGAATCAGAAACTTGGAGCCTAAATATTTCTAAAATGCACAACTCTCTATCCTGTAAAGGAGAGTAACCCTGGGCAAGAACCTTGCTTTATGCACTAGCCACTATGCACACACTGCAAGCAGGGTAAAAAAGACTGAATTGACTGTCCTTTCCAGAAGTTCTTTAGGAACGGGAGGCAGTTGCATTTTCCAGAGCGGGACAGAGCAGGTAGGCGAGCAGGATGCACAGAACTCAGGGCCGCCCATGAGGACCACTGAGAATCAAGGTTCGAGGGAGCAGGTGGCCTGAGATTTCCTCTGTGCGTTCTCCCCACATTTTACCAAGCTTGCTAGCTCCGTGGTAGCCAAGCACTTGATTCTGACCATGGGTTTCCTGTTGTACACCCTATCCCCCTGCTCTGGAGTTTCAGCCAGAGAGCACCAGCAGGCCCGCGGGGTCCTTGCAAAGCATTGGCCTCAGAGTCCCTGGAACATTTGGAAGCACATTTTGCAGACCCTGTCTTGTCATCTAGGTTAGCAACCCTCCAGTTCACAAGAGAGTTAAAGGACTTTGAGTTCCTTTGCTTACAAGCTCCCATGGACAAGGGAAGTCATGTCCTTGAACTCAAAATAACCATCTGTGTGTTCACTTTTTTTAGATGAAAGCAACTACATTTTTTTTAAAAAAAACAAGATAAATTTAAATAGCCCATGGGTATGTCTAGTGAGAAACTATAATGGAGGGTTTTATTTTCCATGACTGCTTTGAAAATTAAAGTTTAGCGGAAAAGGTAGCATGGGTTGGAGGGTCACTGAGAAGAAAGACAGCACAGTCCTTGGTCGGCCTGGGCTCCTAACTAAGGGGAAAGTGCTCATCCTTCATTCAAACCTCAACCCTTGAAAAATAATTTGTGCTTTAATGAAGCAGGCAGGAAGGGGCAGAGCTCCTGGGTTAATGAAATTTCATCTCATCCAAACAATAGCAGTAAAGCAAAACACAGTTTGCCTAGGTCACAGTCTAAATGCCTCTGAGTCAGCCAGCTCCGAACATGCTAGTCTTCAAAGCCTCCAGCCTGCTTCCCTGTGTCTGTTTTGAATTTCCTCTTCTCTAACATGTATTTATATCCCCCCTGTTGCAAGTTGACAAGAACAATCACTAGCATTATCTGTTTCCTTTCAGATCCTGGTGTAATTCACTTACCCTCTTCCCACGTTATTGGTGGGTTTTGTCCTCCCCTTGTCATCAAATCAGACTGTCTAAAAAGGATGAAGGGAGTAGAGAGGGAGCAACTTTGGACTTTAATGAAAAGCAAAAATCAAAACTAACTGTCTGGAGTACATTTAAGGAGTTTAGCAAACTCATTTGTTAATTTGTTCATTCAATCAACTAAAATTTACTAAGAGGCTGCTATGTATCAGGCCACAGATGAGAGAGTAGGAATTAAATGGGGAACTAGATATGGTCCACTTCCCTCAAGATACTCACAGTCTAGTAGACATGTGGTAGACATGTAGATGAAAACAAACACACACGCACAAGCATGTTTCTAAGAGAGGCCCGTGTGAGTAAGCTTGACTGTTATTGTCATCAGGCTTTTAAAAAAGGGGGAAGGTTGATTTCTCTTGTTTCGATCTGACTGAAGTTGTCCAAACATTCTCATTCCTAACAATATTGTAATAAGGACACCTAAAGGGCAAGGCTTTTGGTTGACAATCACAATCTGTCCAGAGATGACCAGAGTGGCTTCAGTTTTGGCTGTAGGGAGGTGCTTTTTGTTTATTTAATTTATTTTACTAATACTAGGAGGAAGAGAGAAAAGCCAAGAGAGCACAGTGGAATTGGAAAGTGGGTGAAAGGGGAGAAACTTCTTAGTTCCTCAGCTCTTGGAAGGCCCCTCCCTCTAACGCATTCTGCACCTACAGTAGAGGTCTTGGAATCACCTACTTGGGAGATATTCCAGGAAAGAGGTTGGCTTGGGTGGGCATGTGCTGAAGCCTGAAAGCTGGGAACCAGGCTAATGGCAAATGTGTGTGGCCCACGCTACCTCCCCGTCCCCCAGCCACCATGACGGCAGGCACGAGTAACAGATCAGACTGCCTGATCTAACCCAAGGTTCCTTTTGGGAACCAGGAAACACAGGAATGATGATTCTCAGAATTCCCCCAAGGATGTCACATGACTAGTACCAATCCTACAAGCACACAGTGCTTTAGGGCATTAGGGCTCAAGTCTCTGAGCAAGCACCAAACACGGTGTCCCAGTCCGTGTCCAGGGATAACCCCAGGCAGCCAGTCTCTCCTGACAGATGTAGTGAGCAAGCAGAAGTCTGTCAGCCCCCCTGGGCCACTTGGTGACCTGAGGGAAGTGGAGGAAAGGCAGCAAGGGGAGTGAAGCCACTAGGTTTTACTAGGGCAGCCGGAGAGTCCCTTGGGGCACAGCCCTCGGGGTGGAGCAGGAAGACACACACGGGTGCTGAGAGCCATCTGCCTTTTCTGCAGAATACTACCATGTGCCCTTGAGTTTTAGAGACCGTGGTAGACAGAGACCTACGATGGCCCCCAAGATTCCTGCCACCTGGTGCACATTCCATATAATCTCCTCCCCTTGAGGGTGAGCGGAATAGGGTGGAATTTCACTCCTGTGATTAGGTTACCTTATATGGGCAAAGGTAAAGGGATTTTGTAGTGGTCCCTGATCAATTGATTTTGAGTTAATCAAAAGGGAAATTATCCCGGGTAGCCTGGATGTAGTCAGGCAAGCCCTTTAAATGAGGGTGTAGAGGTAAAACAGAGAGGTCTGAGGTGGAAGAAGTCAGGGAGATGTGAAGCAGCAGACACCCTCTCCACTGGCCTTAAGGAAGCAAGTCGCCGTGTTGTGGAGAGGGGCATGTGGCAGAGAGCCGTTGGCAGCCTCTGGGAGCTGAGGGCCTCAGTCCCACACTTGCAAGGAACTGAATTCTGCCAACCACCAGTGAGCATGGCAGAGGAGCTGGGCCTGAGATGGGAGAGCAGCCCTGGCCTACTCCTTGGCTTCAGCTCTGCGAGACCCTGAGCAGAGAACCCAGAAGGCCCAGGGGTCTGGCCTACAGAAACGGAGATAAATGGGCCTTGTTTTAAACTGTTAAATTGTCGTAATTGTTATGCAGCAATGGAAAATTAATAAAGACTTTATCTGCTGTAAGACCTGTCACTGACTGTAAACATTTGGGGAAACAAGAAAATGCTATAGCATTAAATATTCACATCATTTATAAGGCATCAGTTGAAAGACATCTTAATTTAAAAAATTAAAATGAAATTGTGTGTCTCTGTATTAAGGGAACATGTGGGTGTTGTTGTATTTGTGAAGCGCCCAGGACTATCCCAAGTCTTTTTACATATGATTTTACTAAGTCGTCCCAACAACTGTGTGCTGGAGAGAGGGGAAGTGCTACGACAAGAAAGCTGAGGTACAGAGGAGTTCAAAGTCTTGCTCAAGGTCATTGCACTAGGCAGCGCCAGGGCCACGATACCAGGACACGACCAACAGATCTCAATTGGTCAACATTTAACACTTCTCCAAGGTGAAACTGCGCGACCCACAACCCTGCTCAAGGCAGAGCCACAGAGGCCGCTCCTGGTTCCGAATGAGCCTCCCATCTCTGACCCAACCTGATTGGATTGGACGTGTGTCCCAGACCAAAGGGCAGCCGGTCCATAGTCTGGGCAGTTACTTATGATGGAGGCTAATGCAAAAAGATGAGCCCCTCTTCTGGGAATTGGGAAGCGTTAATCCAGTAGTAAGAGCAGGAAGGTGATGTGAAAAGAGCAGATGTACGGGAGCAGGAACCATGTGTAACGAGAGGAAGCCATTCAATGTGAGAGGGAAAAGGAGCAGAGGAGGGGCAGAGATGCCAGGTGAGAGAGACCACGTGGAGGGGAAGATCACCCTGCAGCTGTCTGTGCTCTGCACACACACCAGAGCCAGTTCCAGCTCTTCTGTATTCCTAAAATGCCTCCCCACCTTTCGAGAGAAAACTGAGTGAGCTTCTTGTCATCGCACAACGCTTTCAATTATAGTCACAACCCACGTGGTCCAGTGCCGAAGGACAGTTACAGTTAAAGAAACATGGTTCATGCAAATAAAAGTAATGTCAAAATAACTTGTATTCTTCAACCACTATGAACACTTGCCTCCGCGCCCTGCACTCTCCTCACGCACTGCAGGTTTTTCTGTGTCTCCATCTGCAATAAGGCCTCTGTGAAAAGGCCCTCCCTCCCGTGTGCATCTGGCGATCTAACTCCCTTCTCCATTTTCTTATAATTACCCACCTCGAAAGCCCAAGACCTGGTCTAGTGAAACCAGCTCCTCCTTGGAGGGTGGAGCAGGATAAGAGACCTGAGCAGTCCAAGCCAGAATCCTCTAATGGGCAGAAGGTGGGAAAACACATGAGCTCTCAGATTGCAGTCATTATTTACCACATCACACAGCCAAAAAGAAAATATATCCCAAAGAGTCCTAATTTTGAAACCAAGGTCACTATAGCTCCATGCCATGAATGTTAGGAACTGTATTTGTGTTTTATCCAGGATTTTTCTGAATTTTCTGGGGGCAGCACCTGTCGAACGATCTGGTGAAATGAACTAGATGAAGGACTGAATGAGCATGTTATCTAAACTGAGAAAGCTATCACATACACAGCAGGCTTTGGCATGGGAGAGAGGAGATGTAGCCGAGTATATGTTTGTGCTTTGTTTTGGGAAGCTCATCCAGAAGCGGTCTGTAGAGAGCGCAAGAGGGAGTTCGGAGAATCAGGCGGGGAGGCAGGATAGTAAGGCCTTTGGGAAGGCAGGATGCAGCAGGCAGGGAATCTGCGGGGAAACTCAGAAGCAGGGCAAGGGAAGTGGAAAAAGCCTTTGGTCCCACCTAGCTGGGGCTCCAAAGAATCTTCCTAAGGACTAAAGGAGGATGCAGAGGATGGCAGGCCTAGAGTCTGGGTTGTTCCATGCCAGCAACTCCCTCCCTGGCTGGAAGACAGGGACTATCCCGCAACAAAGAGGCCCTTTCTTAAGGGATGGCATTTTGGGGACAATCCCTGGGAACCTGCAATTCCTTAACAGAGACACCACTAACAAAGCAGAGTCACAGCTCACTAAGTTGAGGCTGCTGATTCCAGCAATCTCATCTATAATGAGTACAGCCAGGAATCAGAGAAGATTCCAAATTACAGCAGAGCTGCAAAATAGATTTCACAGTGTCTACCCACTAATGCTCACAGAATCATCATTCCAGGCTATAGCTACCATTTGTTGTCGTGAGTCTATCTCAGGCACTTTGCACGCACTTTCTTTCATTTATTCCTCACATCAACCCAGTGAAGTAGGTATTATGCTCATTTTACGAACGAGGAAACTAAGCAATAGATGAAATAACTTGCTTAAACTCACCTAGCTGCTAAGTCAGAGAGCAAGGATTTGAATCCAGGTATATCTGACTCTGAAACTGAGCCTCCTTAGGTATTAGTGGTTGAGTTCAGAGTTCTTTGCCTTTATGACCACTGGGCAAAGGCCCCACTACAGTAAATCTTGCCTATGTTAAAGTCCTATGGACCTGTCACTCTGACACTATATCTTAAGAAAGTGGAAACCCTACCGCCTGTCCAATGAACAACAAAAACAAGCTGTGAACTTTAGCTCCATGGACCACAATCTCTCCATATATTTCTCAACTCTGATGACCTCCCTCTCAATCCAGGCCTCTCAATCCAGGCCTGGTTCCTGTGCAGTAGGCCCCAGCACTCCTCATTGCCCTACACCCTTCCACCCCACTCCACCTTCTCAAAAGAGAGTTCACTCACAATGTGCCACACACTCTGTTGGTGGCCTGGCCTGGCCTTCCTGCCAACCTCTGACCTTCGGCTGTCCCTTCAACTCTGGTTTGAATAGGCATTTCCTGGTGTTGACTAGGTTCCTGCTTCTAGCACACACCCCAAACTGCTATTCTCCAACATATTTAATCTCAACTACCACACCCTCCCTATGGGATACCTGACCTTGGCCCTTCTGAGCTTTCAGTTTCAAAGGTAGCATGAGATGCTACAAAAGGAAAGTCCCTTAGGACTTCATTCACAGACTATTTTTCCTTTACTTTTTTTAAATTTTACTTTATTTTTTACTGAGGTGTAACATGTAAAAAGAAAAGAGCAAAAACAAAAATTGAAAAAGAGCACAATGAAATATGACAAGGTGAATAAATGTGAGCTACCTCTCAGGTCAAGAACTAGAGTATTAGTGAAACTCCATGCTCTTTCCCAGTCCCTGTCTTCCTGCCAATAGGTAGCACCTTAGGTTAATTTTTGCCTGTTTTTGAATTATCTATAAAGGGAGAGATATAGTATGCATTTTTTTGGTATCTGGTTTCTTTTACTCAAATTGCATATATACAAGATTCATGAATATGGCTTCATGTAGCTATACTTTGTTCATTTTCATTGCTGTGTCATATTCAATTGTATGAATATGCCATAATTTATTTACTTATTTTATTGTTGGTAGACATTTGAGTTATTTCTAGTTTGGGGCCATTACAATTAATGCTGCTGTGGATATATGTTTGTATAATTATATACATTTTAAGTTATATACAAATAGAGAGAATATAATGAATCTAAAGTACTTACCAACCAGTTTCAACAATTATCAATACATGACTGTTTTTATTTCACTCCACTCCCCTTCTACTTTCTCTCATCCCCTTGATTATTTTGAAACAAATACTGACATCATATATCTCTAAATATTTCAGTATGCATCTCCAAAAGGACTAACTCTCCCATCTAAAAAATGAATTTCTTAATATCATCAATTCATATTTGTGATTGTCATATATTATTTTAATCTTTTTTTTAAAAAAAATGAATCTAAATAAGGTCCAAAAGTTGCAATTAGTTGATAGATCTTTTAAGTTCCTTTTGATCTGTAGGTTCCCCTCCATTTCTTTTTATCCTTTTCACAAAGTTTTGCTGAAGAAATTGGGTTATTTGCCAAGTGGAGTTTCCCACATTCTGGATTTTTCTGATTGATCCCCAGAGTGTTGTTTAGCATGTTCCTCTGTCCCTGTTGTTTCCTGTAAATTGGTAGTTAGATCTAAAGACTTGATCAGATTCAAATTTTGTTAATAGGTAGAATTGTATATTTCTATCATGAGACATCTGGTCGGTTATATCTCTTTTTTTATAAGCCACTGGTGATCATCCAGAGCTTTTACCTTATTATCCATTAATAGTTGTTACCTAGAGTCATTAATGCATTTAGGAGTTGCAAAATGGTGATATTCTATTAAAACCAAGAATGAAAGAGGGGATATTACTACTGACCTTACAGGAATAAAGAAAATTAAAAGGAAATACTATGAACAACTATATGCCAACAAATTAGATAACTTAGATAAATGGACAACTCAATAATAAATAGAAAATCTGAATAGACCTATAACAAGTAAAGAGATTGAATTAGTGATTAAAAAACAGTTCTCACACACAAAAAAGAGTCCAGGACCAGATTGCTTTACTGGTGAATTCCACAAAACATTTAAAGATTTAATACAAATTATTCAAAAACTTTTCCAAACAAAAACAAAAATAACCCATGAGGGAATACTACCCAATTCATTCTATGAAATCAGAATTATCCTGATACCAAAACCAGGCAAAAATATCACAAGAAAAGGAAACTACAGATGAATATCTCTTATATATATAGACACACAGTCTTCAACAAAATACTAGCAAATTGAATACAGTAATATAAAAAAAGGATTATGCACTATGACCAAGTGGGATTTATCCCAGGAATGCAAGGTTGGTTTAACACCCCAAAAATCAATTAATGTAATAGATAATACAAATAGATTAAAGGACAAAAATTGTATGATCATCTCAAAAGACACTGAAAAATCACTTAACAAAATTCAATACTCCTTCATGACAAAATCACTCAACATACTAGGACTAGAACTTCTCAACCTGATAAAGGATATCTATGAAAAATTCACAGCTAGCATCATACTTAATGGTGAAAGACCAAATGCTTTCCTCCTAAATCAGAAACAAGAAAAGGACATCCACTCTTGCCTCTTCTATTTAAGATTGTACTGGAAGATTTAAAATCTTCAGGGAATATAGCCAAACAAAAAAACAAACAAACAAAAAAAACCCAAACAAACAAAAACAACAACAAAAAAAAACAAATAAAAAACTTTGAGAATACAATAGAAGAAGTAAAACTGTAGTTGACATGATTTTGTGCATAGGGAATCCTAAGGTTCACTAAAAACTATTAGAAATAATAAGTTCAGCAAGGTTGCAGGATACAAAATCAGAATACAAAAATTAGATTTCTCTAGAGTAGGAATGAGCAAACTGGAAATGAAATTAATAAAATAATTCCATTTACAGTAGCATGAAAAAGAATAAACACTTAAGAATTTAACAAATGTAATGAAAAATTTACACTCTGAAAGCAACAAACATTGTTGAAATTATAGAAGAGCTAAATAAATGAAAAGACATCCCTTGTTCATAGATCAGAAGACAATATTGTTAAGATGACAATACTCCCCTAATGGATCCAGAGATTCAATGCAATCCCTCTAAAAATCTCAGCTAGCTTCTTTGCAGAAATTTACAAGCTGGTCCGAAAATTCAAAAGAAAATTCAAAAGGCCCAGATAGCAAAATCAATTTTGAAAAACAAGAACAAAGTTGGAGGACTCATACTTCCTGATTTCAAAATTTACTCCATTGCAAATATTCTCGCCGTCCTGATTTTGTAATAATCAGGGTAGGCTAAGCATTCGCTGTATTAGAAACCATGCATGTGTCCCCAGACCTAGTTTTTCTCCCTAGGTCTGGTTTTTGGAATGGTGGTGATAAACTAAGTCTGATTTATTATATGACCATCCTGTATGGGAAATGACTGTAACTCTAGGTATCTTTGGTCAACCTTAAGAGCTATAGCAGGTGGATGGATGTGGCTCAGATGGTTGGGCATCCATCTCCCATATGGAGGGACCTGAGCTCAATCCCCAGGATCTCCCGGTAAAAAGAAAAAAAAAAAAAAAATGTATATATAGAATGCGCTCAGGCCGCCAGGCCCTGTGCATGAGTGCACTGTCAGGACCCGCGAATGGGTGAGCCCCCCCAGGCTCTGCGTGCAGATGTGCCGCCAGGCCCCGCTGTAAATGTGAGGATTTATTTCCAGTCTCTCAATTACATTCCATTGATGTATATGCCTTTCTTTATGCCATTACCACAGTGGCTTAATTACTGAAGCTTTGAAGTAACTTTTTTTTTTTTTTTTAAGGTACTGGGGCCAGGGATTGAAACCGGGACCTCATATAAGTGGGAAGTCGGGACTTAACAACTGAGCCACATCGGCTCCCCTGAGTTGGTTTTATCATTTGTTTTTTTTTTTTTTTTTTTAGGAGGCACCGGGGACTGAACCCGGGACCTCCCATGTGGGAAGCTGCAACATCTGATTGGCAACATCTCAGTACAGCAATTTAAAAAGTTGGTGATATTCTAATTCTTGCATCACTCCTTCATTTAGTGACTAGAATATCTTCTATAAAAAGAAATGTCCCTTCATCTGCAGTATGGTTACCCTGAGGTACAGTAGTATTGGGAATTAGTATAAGAGCTTGCTGGATTCTTTCCCTTTATTTACAAGTTTTTTCAAAATATCAAGATGGTTCCCTGAAATCCTCTGTAGATCATTGATGAAGGTTGCTTTTTTTGTTAATATCATTATCAACTCATGAAGCTAAATGTATTCTGTGTTTAAATACATTGAGTTCATTATAGTTGCTTGATGCTCAGATGTCCCACTGTTGGTCAGTGGGAGCTTATTCAAGTGGCTCCTTAATCTTTTGCTGTGACTCTAGGAGTCTTTCATAGTTTCTTGCTTTCATGTGATAAGATATTTCAGGCTCATCTTGTATGTTTGCAGACCCAGATATAGAATCAGACATTTCTCCAAGGAGCCCTAGCATCTTTTAATGAGAATTGGTATTTAGAGATTGCAATTTTAGTGCTAAAGGTATTCATTGCTACTGGATTGGTCATTATTAGTAGTCCCCTCACCCCAACCCCCCACCCAAGGACAGATCTAGGAAACAAGTGTTTTTTTAGTATAAATATATCCTGAATTAAAATATAGGACTAAAGGGTTTTTACTTAACCTCATTGATCCTACAACTCCATCTCCTTTCAACCATGCCAAAAATCTCAGTTCTCAGTGACATCACCATCCTCATTGTACTTGTACAAATCACATAGAATCATCTCATAATATCAATTCCAATGCTACCACCACCAATATGGCCACTGAAAGCAATTAAAAACATTTTTTTTGCAGTTCTTTTTTTATTTAAGAGTATATCTTACTAATGATAAATAGTCAAATAACTCAGTTTTAAAGAAATGGTCATTCTCAGAGTGATTATTCACCAACTACATTCACAGATTGGTTCATTTTTTTTTTTCATTTTACTTTTGCCTTTTAGGGATTGCTTTTTAAATTTACTTTTATGATTACGTAAAATGAGTATTTTAAATTTAGTTTTATAGTTATATAGTTTCATGGTTTCAAAAGTACAAAACATATATTCATTTGTTTTAGTTTTTGATTCAGTTTTATTAGCCGCTTTAGTGTTTTCAACAGATTCCTTTTACTATCAATGCGATCACAGATGTCTTGTAATGACCTCTTTAGCTACTCACCCTTCAGTGCCTCTGGCATGCTCTCCAGCCTCCATCCCCTACATCTAGTCCAAACATTCTTGCTGCAGCAGTAAAAGGAGTAATGATGATAGTAATAGTAAAAATAAAAGCTAATACGTAATGAGGTACCTCCAATTTGCTAGGTACTGTGCTAAGATCTTTTATTGTGTTAATCTAAATTAAATTCCCAATTACTTTATATGAGCCAGGTACTATTATTATCCCCATTTTACAGAGGAGAAAACTGAGAACTTGCCAAGGAAATGTCAGGATGGAAGCCCAGGTCTTCAAAGGACTCCAGTTTTAAAAAAATATCCTTATTTGTTTTTCTTGAATTATAAAATTAGCATATTAAGTGTACATGCTTTTTGTAACAAGGAAAATAAATCAGAGATATATAAAGAAAAGCAATCTTTCTCCTTCTCCATCTCTTATTTTAGTCTGTGGAGGCAACCAGTGTTAACAGCTTGGTTTGTGGCTTTCCACCTCTCCCTCCTCGCTTATTCATCTAAAAGCATCTAAAAGTTTATTTGCTATAAATGAAATATGTAGTACCATAATATTTTCACAATTACATGTCTATTGTCATATCCACATATCTGTAAATATGGATGAAAAATGTTCTCCTAATTTCCTATTTCCCATACAAACACATAAAATAGTGAACGCTTGAAATAAAAATCAAGCATATAGTATTATTTTTAACCAGATTTTGCTTTTTTGTTTTTTCATATTGGCATCCCTTCTACACGTGAATCACCCCCCCGACACACATACAGGAAATCCTGGTTATGTGATCGAGTACTTCATATTTCTCTCCATTTTCAAATAAATCATATATAACTATGTAAAAATACATACATGCATAGGTTTTTTGTTTTTTTGTTTTTTTGTTTTTTTGTTTTTTAAGTACCAGTGCTAGGGATTGAACCCGAGATCTCATATGTGGGAAGCCGGCGCTCAACCACTGAGCCACATCGGCATCCCTGAGTTGGTTTTTTCACTTGTTTGCTTGTTTTGTTTTTGTTTTTGTTTTTGTTTTAGGAGGCACTGGGGTCCGAATCCAGGGCCTCATGTGGGAAGCAGGTGCTCAACCACTTGAGCCACATCTGCTCTCAATGCATAGGTTTTTGTTATTGTTTATTTTACAGAAATAAAGTGAATTATGCATATATATTTACTTATTGTTTTACTCAGGAAAACCTCATGGAAATCTCTCCAAGTCACCTGATATAGCTCCAATTCATTTTTTTGGTGACTGCATAATATGGTGCGGCTATTCAACTGTTCCTGTAGTGATGGGCCCTTTTATTTCTACTTTTGCCACTATAAACCATGAATTGCAGTAAACTGCTGCTCTAAATATTTTCAGACATATGAGCTTTCTATGTTACTTGTGCTTCCCAAGTTGAAATTGATTTTTTAAATAAAATGATCTAAAAACTTCAATGACACAAGAGAGGTTAGCCAATCTGGCATTACTGTCAACAGAACATAAGTTATAGGGAAAACTTGATTGTAACAACAAAAAAATTAGTGCTTTTGCTGAAATGAAGGCAAGAAAAATAAATGTTACGGAATAGAGATATAATGATTTATGGGTTATGTATATGTATTTATTTTACTATTTATCCAAACATCATTAATTCATCAACAGAATACCCAGTCATTTGCAATATTAATTAGATTTGGACGTCTTTGATATTTGCCTACTATCAGTCACACAAGTCCATTACTTTTTATATATCTTTAAAAAAAATTTTTTTTTTAAATTTAAAGAAACTTTAGATTACATAAATGTTACATAAAAAATATAAGGGATTCCCATATGCCCACTTCCTCCCCCTCTCACACTTTCTTGCATTAACAACATCCCTCATTAGTGTGGTACATCTGTTGCAATTGATGAACCCGTATTGAAGCATTGCTACTAACCATGGACTACAGTTTACATTATAGTTTACACTCTGTCTTGCACAATTTTGCAGGTTATTAACAAATATACAATGATCTGTATCTGTTACTGCAATGGCATGCAGGACAATTCCAATCCTGAAAATGCCCCTATGTTATACCTATTCCTCCCTCTCCCATCCCTCAGAACCTCTGGTGGCCACTGCCTTTATATCAATGATAAGAGTTCTTCTATTGCTAGAATAATAAGTCTATAGTAGAATAATAATAAGCCCATCTTAGTCCATTGTTCATTCCCCAATCTTGAGGATTTGGGGATGGTGATACCCACTCTGCTTCTAATTGAGAGGGAGCTTACATCCCATGGGGCAGATGGATGGAACTATCTTGCTTGCAGTTGCAGACACTCTCTGTTCCTTGGGATGGTCATTGTCCATCATCATCTCCTTGTTAGTTGTTCTAGGTGAGTCCAGTGAACTGGTAAGGAGGTGTTGCAACTCTGCTGAGATTCATGACTCAACTGGCACATGGATGGGACCAAAGATTTCGGTCTCTTGGACATGTATTTATGAATATATTGATAAAATCAATATGTTGGTAAACTATAGCACCATTGATGCTAATTATAGGTTCAAATAAAAAGGGCAGAAGAGCCATGTGTAGAGAACCTCTAAATGAGTCTAACTCTGTTATACTGGGGAGCTTAAATTCCAAAGTAAGGCCCACTGACAGGGTGCTGAATTCTTGAGCTGTCTGCCCTGCTTATAGTTTCTGGATGTCTCTAGAGCCCTCAGGAGCCCCCTTATTTGAGGCACTGTTTACTGTGGCAGTCAATGAGATCCTGCTGAGACTTGCATAAGCATAACCTCTGGAATGAACTCCCGAATCACTTTGAAATCTCTTAGCCATAAAAACTCATTTGTAGTTACCATTTCCTCCTTTTGGTCAAGGTCTTTTTCCAGAGGCATTGCTAGTTGGTGCCTGGTAATAATCCCTCAGTGCCAGGGAGGCTCATCTCTGCGAGTCATGTCCCATGCCGGGGTGGGGAAGGTAGTGCATTTATATGCTGAGTTTGGCTTAGAGAGAGGCCACCTTTGAGCAACAAGGAGGCTTTCAGGAGGTAACTCTTAGGCAGTATATAATACTAGGCTAAGTTTCATTTCACAAGAAAAGGTTCATAAGTACAATCATTAATACCAACGGCCTGGTGTAATGGTCTGTCTTCCTTCACTAGGCACTAGGCCCAGGGCATTCTTATTAGAGAATGTAGTAGAACTCCCCAGGATGGGAATTCAATATTCTTTCAGCTATTGTGTGGCTCTCCACCCACCGAGACAATGCCCCATGAACACTTGAACATATTTATATGCCTTAGAGGCATGCCCCAGGTGCACCCCTCCCCATGCATCCCCCCATCACTGGCACTCCGCACCAGTGAGCCTCCCCTGCCACTGATGTGACCCTTTAGTGATCCAAAACCTCTCCAAAAACTGAAGCCAACAAAATAACCAAATAAAATTAATAAAAAAATGAAATAATTTAAAAAATAGCCAATAAAATACAAAAATTTTTTTTAATTTGAAATAATAAAAAAAATTTTTTTAGGTGTGTCTTTCATCACTGTAAGATCTGTTGTCTTTTGTGTACAGTGACATTTTTTTTCCCAGTGTCTCATTTTTTTCATTTTATTTTCAAAGAGGCTTTAGGATACAGAAAAGTCACACAGAGAATATAGGAAAATTTCATATATCCTTTGACTTTTTGTTTTAAAGAAGTATTTATCAAGGTAGGAGGAGAAAACGTTTTATTTAAAAGTTTGTTAGCTTGATTTGGAGGTATGTGGGCCTCCATTTATACTCTTGCCCAAGTCCTGCAAATGTTAGGGTAAGGCTGATTTACTTTGTATCCTAGATTGTGCTCATTTACTAGGTGTTCCTTTATTCATTCAGCATACATCTGCTCAACATTTGCTATGAGCCAGGCATTGTTATAAGTTCATTCATTCAACAAACATTTATTGAATGCCATTAAAATGCCAGGGACTGACTTGGCCGTAAGGGTATTCAGATTGATATGATCAAATTGCAATCTGAAAGAGATCAGTTCAGTGGGGAGGATAGAAAAATTGGAAATACTTCAAGCAATATGGTAAGTGTTCCAATGAAGGTGTGAACAAGTGCAGTAAGCACCTGGAGGAAAGAATACCTCAGTCCAGGCACATTAGAGACATCTTCCTAGAGAAGGAAATGACATTTTGGGTCAGGCTTAATGGGCGAGTTCAACTGAGTACAGGCCCTGGGTCCCAAAATTTACATGTATATATTATACAAATAAATAATAAGTTATATTAATGTATAATACATAAATTTTAGATTATAGAAAAATATACATAAAAATATAGATAAAAATGGGGGAGCAGGGAAGCAGATGTGGCTCAAGTGGTTGAGCTCCCGTTTACCATATGGGAGGCCCTGGGTTAGGTTCCCGGGGCCTCCTGCTGAAGGCAAGCCGGTCCACACGGTGCGGTGAGCTGACCCGCGTGGCATGGTGAGCTGGTGCAGTAAGATGACGCAACAAAGGGAGACAAGCAGACACAAAAAAACGCAAAGCAAATGGACACAGCAAGCACAAGCAGCGGGGGGGGGGCAGGAA
>JAQZBX010010976.1:0-43578 GCA_029593785.1 Cabassous unicinctus | reverse complement strand
GTGATAAGTTGAACCAAATATCAAAGAACTGAGAAAAAATAATAACAATAGGCAAGAAAGAAAAATTGGCCATCAGAGTACGTTCACCAAGAATATCAGATGTCTAGACACCAGCAAAAAATTATAAGCCATACTAGGAAACAAGAAGAGGTGGCCCAGCCAAAGGAACAAAACAAATATCCTTAAGAGATTCAGGATTTGAGAAAACTACCCAACAGTAATTACACAACTGTCCTAAAACATTTTAAAGAATTGAAAGAAAATATGACTAAAGACATAAAGGATATTAAGAAGACACTAGGTGAGCATAAAGAACAATTTGAAAGTCTTTACAGAAAAGTAACTGATCTTATGAGAAAGAAAGACATCATGGATGAGATTAAAAATACATTAGAAGGGCATAAGAACAGATATGAAAATTTTCAAGACAGAATTAGTGCTTTTGAAGACAGAACATCTGAACTGGATAAGACAAAAGAACAGAAAGAGAAGAGAAAGGGGAAAAAATGGAACAGGGTCTCAAGGAATTGAATGACAATGCAAAATGCAAAAACATATCATTAATGGTGTCCAAGAAGAAGAAGAGAATGGAAAAGGGGCAGAAAGAATATTTGAGGAAATAATAATTGAAAACTTCCCTACCCTTATGAAAGACATAAATATCAATATCCAAGGACAATGCACCCCAAATGCAATAAACATGAACAGACCTACTCTGAGACAGCTACTATTCAGAATGAGACATATTAGTGACAAAGAGAATATTTTGAAAGCAGCAAGAGACAAGCAAAGCATCACATGCAAGGGAAATTTGATAAGATTAAGGGCCAACCTCTCATCAAAAATCATGGAAGAGTGAAGGAAGTGGTTCAGTGTATTTAAGGTAGTACTTTGGAGTCTATGTTCCTGAGAGTTAAAGAGTTGGACTCAGTTATGATTTCTCTACACATGGCTCATCTGTCCCTTCTATTTGAATCTATATTGGTGTTGGAGTTGGTAGGTGTCCGTCCAAGAGATCTGAATCATTAGGCTCTCCATGTGGCAGCTGGGCCCTGAGACTAAGCAGAGTTGCACCAACTACTCTCCAGTTCATTGGACTCACCCAGTACAACTAAAAAGGAGGTGAGGATGGGCAACCACCACACTAAGAAAATGAGAGAGCCCACAACTGTAAGTAAGAGAGTCCCATCCATCAGCTGTATGAGACTGATGCCCCCTCTCAATTAGAAGTAGAGTGGACATCATCATCCCAGAATCCTCAGGATTGGGGAATGAACTATGGACTAGAGTTAACTTACTGGTATACTACTGTAGACTTATTGTGGACACAGTGGCCACTGGAGATGATGAAGTCAGGGAGAAGGAAAAAGAGGTGTATTACAGGGGCATTTTCGGGACTCAGGAATCATCTTGCATGACATTGCAATGACAGATATAGGCTGTTATATATCTTCCCATAGCCTGAAGAATTGTGTGGGACAGAGTGTAAACTACAATGTGAACTATGGTCCATGTTCAGTGACAATGCCCCAGGATGCATTTATCAATTGCAATGAATGTGCCACACTAATGAAGAATGTTCATGTGGGAGGATGTGGGAGGTGTGGAGAGTGGGGTATATGGGAATCCCTATATCATTTGTGTAACATTTACGTAATCTAAGTATCACTTAAAAATATTAATACAAAAAATTAAAGGCAAAACAAAACACAAAAACAAAAAACTGTCAAAAACGAAAAGCCCAGGACCAGATGACTTCACAGGTGAATTCTACCAATCATTCAAAGATGAACCGACACCGATTTTGCTCAAGCTCTTCCAAAAAATTGAACAGGGAATAATGCAACCAAACTCATTCTATGAAGCTAGCATCACCTTAATACCAAAACCAGATAAAGATACTATGAAAAAAGAAAATTACAGACCAATATGTCTAATGAATATAGATGCAAAAATCCTCAACAAAATACTTCCAAACAGAATCCAAAAACACATTAAAAGAATTATGCACCATGATCAAGAGGGTTTTATCCCAGGTATGCAAGGGTTGTTCAACACAAGAAAATCAATTAATGTAGCAAACCATATTGGTAAATTGAAAAAGAAAAATCACTTGATCCTCTTAATTGCTGCAGAAAAGTCATTTGACAAAATACAGCACTCTTTCTTGATAAAAACACTCCAAAAGATAGGAATAGAAGGAAGCTTTCTCAATACGGTGGCGTACATATATGAAAAACCTACAGCTAGCAGTGTACTCAATGGTGAAAAACTGAAAGCTTTCCAACTGAGATCAGGAAAAAGACAAGTATGCCGATGTCACCATTACTATTCAATATTGTGCATGAAGTTCTAGGGAGATCAATAAGACTTGACAAAGAAATAAAGAGCACCCAAATATGGAAGGAAGAAGTAAAACTTTATTCATGGATGACATGATCCTATATCTGGGAATTCCTGAAAAATCCACAACAAAGCTATGAGAATTAATAGATGAGTTCAGCAAAGTGGCTAGATACAAGGTTAATATGCAAAAATCAATAACATTTCTATACACTACTGATGTGCAATCTGAGGAAGAGATAAGAAAAAAATTCCATTTATTATAGAGACTAAAACAATCAAATAATTAGGAATAAACTTGACCAGGGACATAAAAGACCTATATACAGAAAACTACAAAATATTGCTAAAAGAAAATGAAGGCGACTTAAATATATGGACGGACATTCCGTGTTTATGGATTGGAAGACTAAATATCATTAAGATGTCAATTCTATCCAAACTGATTTACAGATTCAATGCAATCCCAATAAAAATCATAACAGCCTTTTTGCAGAAATCAAAAACCAGTAATCAAACTTATTTGGGTAGGTAAGGGGCCCCAAATAGCCAAAAAATCTTAAAAAAGAAGAGCGAAGTTGGAGGACTCTCACTTCCTGACTTTAAAGCATATTATTTAGCAACAATGGTAAAAAGAGCAGGGTACTGGCATAAGAACTGATTTACCAATGGAAGTGAATTGAGAACTCAGAAAGTGACCCTCACATCTACAGTCAGTCAAGCGATTTTTGACAAGGCTATTAAACCCACCCTGCTGTGCCAGAACAGTCTATTCAACAAATTATAGAGAACTGGATAGTCATATTCCAAAAGAAAGAAAGAGGACGCCTATCCCACACCTTATACAAAAATTAACTCAAAATGGATCAAGGACTTAAATATGAAAACAAAAAACAAAAACTCCTAGAAGAAAATGTAGGAAAACATCTTCAAAATCTTGAGGTATGTGGTACTTTCTTAAAACTTACACACAAAGCATGAGCAACAAAAGAAAAAAATAGATAAATGGGAACTCCTCAAACTACAACACTTTTGTACCTCAAAGGATTTTGTCAAAAAGGTGAAAAGGTAGCCAACTCAACTGGAGAAAATATTTGGCAATCACATATCTGATAAGGGTTTAATATCCATGATATATAAGGCGATCATACAATTCAACAATAAAAAGACAAAGTATCTGATTAAAAAATGGGCAAAAGACTTGAAAAAACAATTGTCCAAAGAAGAAATACAAATGGTGGAGAAACACATGGAAAAGTGTTCAATATCACTAGAAAATAAAAATTACAATGGGACCACATTTCACACCTATTAGACTGGCTGCTATTAAAAAGTCAGAAAACAGGGTAAATGTTGGAGAGGATGTTGAGAGATAAGAACACTTATTCACTGTTGGTGGGAATGTAGAATGGTACAGAGACTATGGAGGACTTTTCAGCAGTTCTTACAGAAGTTGAATGTAGAGTTGCCATGGTACCCAGCAACAACATTGCTAGGTATATGCCCAGAAGTATCGAGAGTCATGACATGAACAGATATCTGCACGTTGATGTTCATAACAGCATTATTCACAATAGCCAAAAGTTGGAAATAACCCAGGTGTCCATTAACTGATAAGTGTATAGACACATTGTGGATTATACACATGATGGATTATTATGCAGCACTAAGAAGAAATGAAGTTGTGAAACATATGACAACATGGATGAACCTGGAGAACTTTACATTGAGTAAAGCAAGCAAACAAAAAAGGACAAATACTGTATGATTGCCCTATTATGAACTAAATATATTATGTGAAATATAAATATATTATGTGAAATATGAATGAGTAGAATTGCATATACAAGACCTTTTCTCTTTGAAGCTGAACAAATGTAGGTTACTCGTACAAATTATTATTATCAGACAAAAAACCCAAAACATTACACTAAATGAAGGAGACCAGACACACAGTAGTCCATATTGCATAATTCCATTTATATAAAATGTAAATATAAATAAATTTATGAAGATGAAAGTAAATTTGTGGTTATGTAGATCTGAGGAAGGAATGCTAAGTGGTGTAGAGTCTTCTTTTTTGGGGTAATGAAACTGTTGTAAAATTTTTGAGATAATGAATGTACAACATTTTGAATATGCTAAAAGCCATTCATTATATAGTTTGGCTAGAATAGCCAGAAACAGCGGCTATGTACATTGGGGGAAGCCTAGAGAAGTTGAGAGTTGAGGAATTTTCGTGTTTGCTTGTTTGTTTGTTTTTTGTTTATTAGAATTATCAAAATAATGAAAATGCTCTAATGATTTAAGTGATGAATGCACAACTATGTGACTATAGCAAATGCCATTGATTGTACACTTTGGATAAATTATGTTTGTTAATATGTATCAACAAAATTGATTTGATAAAAAAAATTTTTTTTAAGTAGTTGCTTTCATCTGGCAGCAACTTCAGTATACCTTCTTCCTTCCAGTACCTCTGATAATTTTATAAATACCAAATTAGCTATAGTAAATATTTTGCTGCTGAAAATTCAGGCAACAGTTTCTGCCTTTAATACTGATTCTAGGGAATACAATAAGAGAGATCACATGATGTAAAATAAAATAAAGAAGAAACAGGTGTATTTGATATATAAAAATTAAAGAAGTAGAATTCTGAAAACTGGGCAAATAACAGATTATATTTCTATACACATATAAAAGTATCTAAATTTAGATCTCCCAGTGTTTCACCTCTGTTAATCATGGGGATTTTTCTAAATTTGATATAAAAATTACTTTTATAAAAAGAAAGTTTCTCAACTTTTTAAAGGTTTGTTTTATGTCCTTATTTCTAAGACTGTAGATAAAGAGGTTCAGCATGGGAGAGACCACCATGTACATCACTGAGGCTATAGCATTTGCCCTCGAGTTTTGGGTTGCGGCAGAACTAAGATACACTCCCAGACCTGCCCATAAAACAAGGTCACTACTGAGACATGAGACCCACACGTAGAAAAAGCTTTATGCTTTTCCACAGTTGTTAAAATTCTCAAAATGGAGGATACAATCTTAGAGTAAGAGAAAAGGATCCCAGTGAGTGGAATAACAGCCAGAAGTCCAGTTGCAAAATACATCACTAGGTCATTGAGAAAGGTGTCAGAATAAGCAAGTTGGACCACCTGATTAATTTCACAGAAGAAGTGGGGGATTTCTCTGTACAATAAGACAATTGCAAAACCATTAAACCATGTAAAAGAGAGACTAAAACACTGAATAACCAGAATGCCAGCAGAAGGAGGCCACAAAGCTGGGGGTTCATGAGGACCATGTAGTGCAGGGGGTGACAGATGGCCACCAAGCGATCATAGGCCATCACAGTCAAGAGGAAGTTATCTAATTTTACTAAAAGCATGAAAAAATGCATCTGGATAATGCAGCTTTCATAAGTTATAATTTTGCTTTCTGTCTGGATGTTCAGCAGCATCTTTGGGACAGTGGTGGAGGTGAAACAGATATCTGTAAAAGACAGGTTAGAGAGGAATAAGTACATGGGTGTGTGGAGGTCGGAGTCAGAGAATGATGGACAGGATGATGAGCAGCTTCTCAATGAAGGTGGCCAGGTACATGAACAGGAACAGCTCAAAGAGAAGGGGATGCACTTCAGTATCTTCTGAGAGACTCAGGAGGATAAATTCTGAAATACATGTTTGGTTTTCTGGTTCCATGAAACTGTTAATACTACTGGAAAATAGAGGAGAGAAATGCAGATTTAGCCACAAGCAGCAAGCAGCAAATTAACATAAATTATATGGTTTGTAAACTCATTAAATTAATAATTTTTTATTAGATAGATAGATAGATAGGGCCCCTTATCTGAAAATACCAGGGAAACCAAATCCTCCTGCATCTCCTTGATGCTGTTTCTAACTTGCCATCCTTGTCCATAGTTGTAAACATTTTCTCACAGCAATCCTTTACACTACAAATTCTCTTAGAATTGATTTCAATCAACAAACATTTTGACTGGTCATTTTGTACCTTGTGATGAAAAAGTTGGAGTAATGGATATTAGTGTTGGTTGCACAATATTCTGAATGTAATTAACATTACCAAATTGTACTCTTGAAAATGGATAAAAAGGAAAATATTAAGTTATATATCAGTTAATACAATAAAAAATGAAATTAATTATTTAATTAGTGGTAATCTGGATTATGGTACATAAGAATCAATATTTTAAAGATGCTATTTCTTTCCAACCTGATCTTACATTCAACTTGTAAATGAAAGCAAATAATTTTTAGGATATTGACAAAATAATTCTAAAATTTATATGGAAAGATGAAAAACCTAGAAAACTAATATAATACTGAAGAAGAAAATGAACGTTTTAGAAACTTTTCTACCTGATATTACCTAGCTAGCTTAAACAAAACTGAAGAAGAACAAAGTTGTCGGACCACTCTAACTTGTTTCAAGATTTACTCTAAAAAGTAATCAAACATTGTTGACTTGTTGAAATAGACACATAAACTAATGTTAGAGAACCCAGAAATAGATCCACACAAATGCAGTCAGGTGATCTGTGACAAGGAGAAAGGTCAATTCAATGGAGAAAGTGTGGGCTTTTCAGCAAATGTTGCTGTAACAATGTGATGCACACATGCAGACATAAAAGAAATTATACACAGATTCTGTATATTTCACAAAATTAACTCAACATGAATGACACAATTATATGTAAAATGTAAACTATGAAACTTCTAGTATAAAACATACAAGAAAATCAAGGGTCAGTGGTTTATCGATGAGTGTTTAGATATAGCACCCAAAGCATTATTTATGACAGAAAAAAATGTATAAGCTGTACATTATTAAAAATGTAAAACATCTGTCTGTGAAAGTCATTGATAAGGGAATGAAAACAGAATCAACAGACCTAGGGAAAATAATTGCAAAACACATATCTTATAAATTTTTTGTATTAAAAAAATACATAGAATTCTTAACATACAACAATAAGAATGCAAATACCCTATTAAAATAGGCAAAATATCTGAGCAGAATCTTAATCAAGAATATATACAGTTGACAAAGAAGCATACACAAAAAGGTGCTCAAAATTATGTCATATAGCAAAATGCAAAATTAAAACTGCAATGATGTATCACCACATCCTTATTAGAATAGCTAAACACCTAAACACTGACAATACCAATTGCTTATGAGGAGATGAAGCAATATGAGTCTCATTCACTGCTAGTGAGAGTACAAAATGTGCAAAATGGTACATACAGAAGGCAGTTTAGAAATTTCTTGTAAAACTAAAAATAGTTTTACCATACAATCTAGCAATTCTGCTCTTAGGTATATATGCAGTTGATTTGAAAACATGATTACACGCAAAAAAAAACACATATGAATATTTATAGGAGTTGTATTTTTACTCTCCAAAATCTGAAAGCAACCAAGATATCCTTCAATAGGTGAATAGATAAACACACTGTGCTATACCTCTACAGTGGAATATTAGTCAGTGATAAAAATGAAATTGTCCATCCAGCCACAAAAGAAAGGATGAATCTCAAATGATTCATGCTAAAGAAACCACTCTAAAAATGCATCATATATATGATTTAAATTATATGACCTGGATAAAGCAAAACAACAGGGAATAGAATGATATTTGTTTGCCAGAGACTTAGGGAAAAAGGAAGGTTGAAAAGGTGAAGCACATGAGTATTGTTAGATGGGTGAAACTATTTTTTATAATACTGTATTTGTAGAACAATGATATTGCACATTTGTAAAAACCAATTGAAAATGATCACACAAAGAGTGAACGTTAATATGTGTAAAACACATATTTAATACTTCAAAAGAATTCCATGATGGAATGCAACATATTCAAAAACAACCTAACTGTATTACAATGTATGACATATACTCTGAAAAGTATGCAGGGAAATGTTGCTGAAATAGTAATATTGGATATGAATGGAGTCTGTAAAATAAAGTGAATGGACACTGTGCATAAGTACTGTACTCTAGTTTATAAATTCATATCTCACCAGGATATGGGTTAACAATTCTTTTAATTTTATATATGTACACTGGTATCAAGCAATGAAGTAAACGGATGGCAGATTGAAGGAATATGTTTCTCACTGTGGAGTGGGAGGTGAGAGATAAACAAGGGGAGGAAGCTGGGTTATTCTACGTGGTAATTGTTTAGAGTTAAACACATCAATAAGAACTCGTATGAAGGTGAATATAGATAGAGAGGCTTGCACGTAGAAATATTTACAGAAATGTGTATATACACAGGACAGCATACAAACATATATTTCCTTACAATCCACATGGGGAGGGACCAGTAGCAAGGTGCATATAAAGCACAAGCATTGAATTTTAAACAATTCTCCAAGAAGAGTCTTCTTGGAGAAATAGCTGACTGCAAAGTGTAAAATAAATGTCATGAGTCAATCCTGATATAAATAAATAGTTGATTAAATAAATAATAGGCAAATACATAAGAATTGTAATAATTTATGTAGACATTGTATGCTCAAGGAGTTGGAACATAAATTCCACTTCTGAATGTGGGCGTTACATAGTGAATTCTTTTCACAGGTGATATAGGGAAAGGAAGAGGACAGAGGAAAATTTTAGTCTGGGAACCTCAAAACAAAGTTGATCAAAGTCATCTTTAAAGGTGATAAATCATGTTCATAAGATGCACCCAGGATATGATGTGATGAAAATGGCACTTCATCTCTAGTGTTTTCCTTCCAACACACATAATTCCAGTCTAGTTATGAGAAGAATATCATAGAATTTCCAACTGAGGGACACTTTAAAAATAACTGTTTTGGACTCCCCAAAATGATCCAATCATGAAAAACAAGGAGAGTCTGAGAAGCAGTGCCCATCACAAAGGGACTAAGAATTTATGACAAATAAATGCAATCTTTATTTTGTATTGGAGATAGCAATAATAGCAGAAAGAGGGTGAGAGACTCTTGGAAACTCTCTCTACTATCCTTGATTTTTAAAAAAATAAATCTAACACTGTTCTAAAAGATAGCTTATTAAGAAATAAAATTATTAGTTAAATGCAAAATCCTAGGAATATCAAGCCCCAAGTCAATCCAAACACAATTCCATGTCTTGGACAAGACTATCACACTGCTGTGAGTCTCCCATTCTTTGAAATTAAAACAGAATTTTGAGGCCAATTTCATAAAGTAATTGAATAAAATAATGAATATAAAATATCTGGAATTGTGTTTATTTTATTTTTTTTTTCTTTTTTTTTTTATTTGTAAGATGATATATAATACATATGCATATATGTGCATTTGTTTACATAAATGTTATTTGTTATATATATATGTATACAATTTATAGAGGTGCCTTGATTACCCAAATATTACTCAGAAACTACAGGGATTCCCATGCTCCCCGCCGCCCAGACCCCCAACAACACCTTTAATAGTAAATATTTTATAATTTTGATTAAACGCCACCCAGACTCACCCACAAACTTCCTTCTCCATGTCTACTGTGCTATTTCCAGGCCTCATCATCTCTGTGGTGTTTTGACCACAGAAATAATCACATTAACCTGGAGAGAGCATTCGACAGGGCCAGAATTTTCATGAACTTCATCTTCTAAAATCCCTGCTTTAACTCTCCAATTGCTTCAAACATGAAGTTCAATCTTGAGGACAAAACACAAGGCTCTCTGTTATCTGACTACTGCCAACCTTGCCAGGCTGCTCATGTTTCACATTTCCCTACCTGTCCCTCATTGTTCATCAAATAATATGAAGTACTATAAAATCTCATGACACCTTAAAGTTGATTGATGCCACATTGTTGTCCCTGTCATCTCTTCTTGTTCTGGTTCTACCAAGTTGTCCTCCTGAATTTACTCCAATTTCTCCTTCAAACCTCAGTACAATTATCAACTCCCTTATGCAGATTTCACTCACCTCCACAGGGTGCATCCAAAATTTTGGATCCTCTGCACCAAGATTTCTTTACATTTCAGGATATTGCATGTATTGAATTCAACATGTTTTATCCTTTTTAGATGCAATTTCCTTGATATAAAGTAAAATGTCATGTCATTTCTTTGTTCCTGGAATCTTTGGTGCCTGCACTGAAGTATTTGATGACTAAATATTTGTTGAATGACTATAAGAAGAAATGAATGAATGCAGTAAATAGAGATAATTCTTATAATTGCAGAATAAGAAGACATAGTGAAACAAGGACAATGCTGCTGAGAGAATGAAACCCCATGAATGAGTGCCAACACTAGAGGAGAAGGATTGGACAAAGAAGTTATTTAGGCAGGACTTTGTATGATTTAGCTTTCTTAACATATATACCCTGTTGAGGCCCTAAAATTATTACCAATAAAAGAGGTCCATGGAGCCATAATACATTCACCCAGCACCTGTGAAGATTCTGTAACTCAACCTGAAGTTATCAGAGTAGAGTCTTAGTTCACCAACCCAGATTCTTCCTTGAATGATGGATGAAATTGGAAATCCTGCTCACAGGAAAGGCAGAAAGATTGAACCACCCATCAGTTATCTAGAAGACAAAATTGTGTTTCCCCATCACCAGAGATTAGTAAAGGAGAGTAGAGATGTTGTAGCAGAAGCATTTAGAGTTTCCATACCTTTAGGGATTTCATTCCCATGAGCATCATTAATGAAGTATTCTTTTGTCACTCTACTCCAAGAGTATTTAATTCTATGGAAAAAAGAGGGAAAATCACAATACAAACTCGTGCTGATTTAGACCCTCGGCAAACAGCTTTGGAGCTCCATATTCATCTCTTATCCCAGTGGATACCTTCCTCCTATAAGGAGGTCACTTTTCTTTAGGTGTGGGCTCTAGTATGGCAAGGATTCCCAAAATAATTTCTCTATCTCTAAGTATGGGTATTAATTCTGGATACACTAAAATATCTTCTGTGTCTTCTGGAGTTAGCTGTTGTACATGTGGTTGCCTTCTCTTAACAGGATTTCCTCTGGTCTCACTGCTTCTCCTCACCCCCCACCCCATAGTTAGCAACATCTGTTCACCTCAATCAAACATTTATTTTCTCAGTTACACAACTAATATTTATTCAGCAATATTAGATGGTAAGCACAAACTATATTCTAGGATGAAGAGAAAGGGTTCAATATCATGCCTCCTTTCAAACAGCTCACAGTATAAACAGGCCAAAAGACATGAAAAAATTGATGTAACACCATAAGGTGGTGCTGCAGTCCTGGTGGAATATAAATGCATATGAATGAGGATCATCTTCTCCATTTCTTCTAAAAAGACACCTGGGGGATTTATAGGGATTATGTTGAAGCTATAGATCACTTTGGGTAGTTTGACTGGCATTCAAAAATGAGTTCATGCTAAAAATATTCACAGATATACAGAATTTGGAGAATTTGTCAACGAGAGTCTTGCCTTCAAGAAATATTAAAGGGAGTTCTACTGGTTGAAAGGAAACAGGAGCGAAAAGGTTGGAAGAGAGTGCAGAAAGGAAGATTATTTAGTAAGAATAACAAAAAGAAAAAGAAAAAGAAAATATGACATATATAAATCTAAAGCAGAAATGGCTAATATAAATACTGCCTTGACAGTAATAAAATTGAATGTTACTGGATTAAACTGTCCCATCAAAAGACACAGATTGGCAGAATGGATAAGGAAATATAACCCATCTATATGTCTACAAGAAACTCACCTTAGACCAAGGAGAAAAAACAGGTTACAAGTGAAAGGTTTTAAAACAATTTCACATGCAAACAATGACCAAAACATAGCAGGAGATGCTATGCTAATATTGGATAAAATAGACTTTAAATGAAAAAGTGTTGTAAGAGACAAAGAAGGACACTATATATTAATAAAAGGGGAAATATTCCAGGAAGAACAATCATAAAATATTTATGTACCAAACAGTGTGCCCTAAAATATATGAGGCAAATACTAGCAAAATGAAAGGGAGAAATAGATGCCTCTACAATCAGTGGGGGACTTCAATACACCATTATCAGGATTAGTCAGGTCATCTTGACAGAGGCTTAATAAAGAAACAGAGACCTTGAATTATATGTTAGAGGAACTAGACCTAATGGTCTACAGAACATTACATCCCCAAACAGTAGGATATACAGTGTTCTTGAGTGCTCATGGATCATTCTCCAGGATAGACCACTTGCAAGCTCAACAACATGTTTCAACGAATTTAGATATATTGAAATTATATAAAGCAATATCTCTGACCACAGTGCAATGAAGCTGGAAATCAATAAAGGACAGAGAACAGAACTAGGAACAATATATTGAAGTTAAACAACACACCCTTAAACAATCAGTTTGTCAAGGAGGAAGTTACCAGATAAATAGTAACTACCTCAAAGCAAATGAAAATGAGAAAAAAAATATTAAAATTTATGGAATGCAGCTAAATTAGTGCCGAGAAGGAAACTTATAGCCCTAAATACCTACATTAAAAAAGAATGGAGGAACTAGAAAAAGAAACAACAAACTAATCCCAAAGCAAGCAGATGGAAGGAAATAACAATGAATAGAGCAGAATTAGAAGAAATTGAGAATAAGAAAAACTCGAAAGAATAAAAAAAAGTGAGTCCAGAAGTAATTTCAGAAGTTACACTTATGCATGTCTCAGGTGAATCTCACTAATGCCACAGTAAACAAATCCTTAACAGGGATGCTCCTGAGGGCTCTAGAAACAAATTGACGCTTTCAGCAAGGCACATAACCACGTGAAATCAGCACTCCATCTGTGGGCCTTAACTTGGAATATATAACTGTAACAGAGTTAGACTCATTTATAATTTCCCTACACATGATTCTCCTACCCCTTTTATTTGAACTTATAATTTGCACAATACCCATTAAATAAATGTCCCAGAGACTTAAACCTTTAGTCTGTTCATATGCCAGTTTAGCCTTGAATCTCAGCAGAGTTGAAGCCAACACCTACTCTCCCTTTCAATGGACTTTTCCAGTTCAATGAACAACAGGTTGAAGATGGACAACCCCCATTCTCCCCAAAAAGACTGTCTACAACTCCAATCAAAACAGTTCCTTCCATCTAACCCAAGAGATATAAGTCCCCTCTTAATTTGAAGCAGAGTGGTCATCATCATCCCCAAATTCTCAAGATTTAGGAATGAACAAATGAAAGGGGAAAATGCAACCATGGACCAAAGTAGACATAATAATAAGTAGTAATGGAAGACCTTGCAACATTGATATAAAGATAATGGTTATCAGAGGTTTTCAGGAGAGGGGTAGGGAAGAATAGTTGGAACATAGGACATTTTTAGGGCATTGGAATTGTTCTGCATGATATTGAAATGATGGATTCAGGTCATTATATTTTTGTTGAAACCTAATAAAACAGTACGATGCAAAGTGCAAACCATATTGTAAATTATAGACCGTGGTAAATAGCAATGACTCAACATTTCTTCATCAATTGTAATAAATGTACCAAAATAATGTAGGATGTTATTAACAGGGGATAATGTAGGAGGGGCAGGGGAAGTGATGGGGCATATGGAAATCCCCTAAACTTCCAATGTAACTCCTATGTAATCTATAACTTGTTTAAAAATAAAGTTTATTGCATGAAAAAATAGATTATTCCCAAATGTTTTATTCTTTTTGATGCTATTTAAAGGAATTCTTTTCAATTTTTAGTTAGGAATATTCTTTACTAGTGTGATAAAACATAATTGAGTTTTGCATAGTTATCTCATAGCTTGCATTTCCCTGGATTCCTTCATGAGATCTAGAAGTTTTCTTGTGGAAATTCGGTGTTTTCTGTATTGAGAATCTTGTCTTCTTTGAATACAGATACTTTTGCTTCTTCCTTTCTAATTTGGATTCCTTACATTTAGTTTTATTTCATAATTTCTTTGACAAAGACTTCCAATAAAATATTGAACAATAATAGTGAAAGCAGGCATCCTTGTCTTGTTCCAGAACTTAAAGGGAATGTTTTCACTCTTTCAGCATTGTGTATATGATTACCATTTTTTTCATACCTATTACCTTTATCATATTGAGGATGTTACCTTGTATTCTTATTTTTCTGAGCGTTTTTTAGTGACAGAGCATTGGATTCTGTTAATTGTGTTTTCTTCATCAATAAAGGTTATAATGCGATTGTCCCCTTCATTCTGTTAATATGGCATATTACATTGATTGATTTTCTTATGTTGAACACCCTTGCATTTTTTAGATAATCCCCAGTTAGTCATGGTGGATAATTCTTATAATATTCTATTTTAACTGATTTGCTAGTATTTTGTTCAGGAATTTTCATCAATATTTTTAAGGGAAAGTTGTCCTTTGTTTTCTTTTCTTGTTAGGTCTTTATGTAGCTTTGGTATCACAATAACATTAGCCTCATAGAAGGAGTTAGGAAGCATTCCCTCTCCAATTTGGAAGAGTTTGAGAACTGAAAATCATTCTTATCTGAATGTTTGTCAGAATTCACCTTTGAGGCTATCTTGTCCTGGAATTTGCTTTGCTGGGAAGTTTTTTGATGATTAATAAAATCTCTTCCTTTTTTATAGGTTTGTTGAGATTTTCAGTTCCTTTTTGAGTCAATTTAGATAGGTTATCTGTTTCTAGGAATTTTTCTACTTCTTCTAGATTATGTAGATTGTTTGCATACAATTACTCATAGTATTACCTTATAACCACTTTAATACCTGCAATATCTAGCAATATCCCAATTACATTTTAGATTTAATAATTTGCATTCTTTCTTTCCTTTTTTTAATTTCAACTAAACATTTGCAATTTTATTGATCTCTTCCAAGAACCCACTTTTAGTTTCATTGGTTCTCTAAATTTTTTTACATTCTCTATTTCATTTCTTTCCTCTCTAATCTTCATTATTTACTCCTTATATTAACTTTAGTTTAAGCTGACCAACTCCTGTAGTGGCCTTTTTTCATTATCTTTATTGCACTTTTTAGCACCTGAATTTCCATGGGTTGCATTTTATGCTTTCTGTTTCTTTATTGATAATATCTATTTTTCATACATTGTTCTCATGATTTCTTTTAGATTTTTGTACTTTTTCTCTCTTAACTCTTAGAGTTTATTAAAATAGTTTATTTGCACTCTTGTCTAGTATTTTCAATGTCTGGTCTTCCTAAGGATATTTGTATTACTTAGTTTTTAAAAATATTTCCCTTTATTAGAGAAGCTGTGTGTTTACAGAACAATCATTCATTAAATACAAGATTCCAATACATTACCCTACCATCAACACCATGCAATGGTCTGGAACATTTTTTAGAATTGATGATAGCAGATTTTTATCACTGTACTATTAAAGTCATTGGTTTACCTTAAGGCTCACTATTTGAGTAGTATTTTTCCATGGATTTTTAAAATTATATTCTATTACAGTACATACAATCTAACACTACCCATTTTGATCAATTAAGATATATGTATTTCAGTGCTATGAATTGCATTCACAACGTTGTGATACCACCACTACAATCCATTACCAAATCATTTTCATAATTCCAAATAGGAACCCTGTAGATTTCAAGCCTTAATTTCCCATTTACTATCCTCACCCTTTCCCTGATAACTTATATTCTAGCTCCCGACTTTATGATTTCTCTTATTCTTTTTGTTGAGATCATATAATATTTGTCCTTTAGTGAATGGCTTATTACACTCAACATTGGGTCTTCAAGGTTTATCCATGTTGTTTCATTTATCAGGACTTAATTTCTTTTTAAGGCTGAATAATATTCCATTGTGTATATACACCTTTTATTTAGCCATTCTTTGACTGATGGAAACTTGGGTTTCTTCCATCTTTTGCCAATTGTGAATTACGTCACTAGGACAATTGTTGTGCAAATATAAGTTTGAGTCCTTAATTTCAATTCTGTTAGCTATATACCTAGTAGCAGAATTGCCAAGACTTAGGTTCTTCTACATTTAGCTTCTGAGGAACTGCCCAGCTGTCTTCCACAGTGGCTGCACCATTTTACATTGCAACCAGCAACGAATGGGTATTCCTATATCTCCGCATCTTTCCCAACACCTGTTATTATACATTTTTTAACAGTAGCCATTCTAATGGGTGTGAAATGGGAAACACTGTGATTTTGATTTGCATTTCCCTGATGGCTAATTGTGATAAGCATTTGTTCATGCACTTTCTGTCTATTAGCATATCTTATTGGGAAAGATGTCTATTGCATTCTTTGCCCATTTTTAAGTGGTTTGTTTGTCTATTTGTTGTTAATTTAAAGAATTCTTTATATATTCTGGATATAAAACTTGTTGTATATTTGGTTTCCAAATATTTTCTCCCATTATGTAGTTTGTGGTTTTATTCAATGATAAAGCAATTTGGTGCACAAAAATTTTAATTTTGATGAGTTACCCTAAATCAATTTTTTCTTTTGTTGCTTGTGTGCTTTGGGTGTAAAGGCTAAGAATCCATTGCATACCACAAGGTCCTGGAGATGCTCCCTTTCTCTTTCGTCTTGAAGTTTGGGATTTCTCTCTTATATTAAGGTCTTTAATTCATTTTGAGTGTCTTTGTATATGGTGTGATGTAGGGGTCCTCTTTTTTATTGCAAATGGAGATCCAATTTTTGCAGCACCATTTGATGGAAAGACTGTTCTTTCCAATTGAGTGGTCTTTTAAAATATATATATTTATTTATTTTAAAAAAATATTTAGATTACATAAAATGTTAAATAAAAAATATAAGGGATTCCCATATACCTCACTCCGCACACCTCCCACTTTTCTCCACATTAACAACTTCTTTCATTAGTGTGGTACATTCATTGCAATTGATGAACACATTTTGGAGCATTGACACTAAGCATGGATTATAGTTTACATTTTAGTTTACACTCTCTCCCACTCCAATTGAGTGGCCTTTGTCCACTTTTCAAATATCACTTGTTCAACCTCTGAAGGTTGATCCTAAGCTATCAATTGGATTCTCTTTTTCTATATATCTGTCCTTGTGCCAATACCATGCTGTTTTCATTACTGTGGCTATGTAATGAATTTTAAGTTCTGGAAGCATGCATACTCCTACTTCATTTTTTGTTATTGATTTACTTTGTCAAAAGGATATGGATGCAAAGTCCCAGAAATATGTTGGCTTTGATAAAGTATAATTATTTGAGGTAAAGCTTATAGTTCCAAGGCCATGAAATGTCCAAATTGAGGTATCAGCAGAGATGCTTTCTCACCAAAGTCAGCTACTGTTGATCTTGATGTTACTACATGATGAAGCAAGATGGCCACAAATCTCTGTGGAAGTTTCTGCCTTCCCCTGTAGAATCTACCATCTCTTGGAGCTCATCTTTAAGCAATAAGACATAGGGCTTGTCTCTTTCCAGGCTTCCTATATCAGTCTCGGCTGTCCGCTGTCTTCCCAAGTTCAGCCGTAAGCTATCAGGCTCATAGCAGGGCTGGTCTCCTCTTGAGCGGCTCTGTGGTCCCAGCCTCTTGGAGGCTTCATGCTTAAACAATCCTCTCTCTCACATAGCAAAATAAAATGTCAGCTCCCTTTTTACTTGTGTCTATCCCTGTGAATCCATTTATATCAGACACAGCAAGAGAGTGAGGATTCAATCTGAGTCAAGCCTTATGGATGTAGTCCAATCCAAAGGCCTAAAGCCATCTTATCAAGTAATCTAATCAAAGCTTCATCTGAATTTAATGCAAAGGTATCCAACCCAGAGAAATAGTTAGTTTGCAAACAAAATCTTTCTCTTTATGAGATTCATAAAATCCTCCCAAACTTCCACATTTTTCAGGGTGGCTTTAGCTATTTGGAGGCCCTTACTTTTCTATATAAATTTGATGATTGATTCTCCATTTCTGAAAAGAAGGTTGTTGGAATTGAGAATGTAGTAAGTCTATAATTTGCTTTTTTTGGGGATTCATATCTTAACAATATTTAGTCTTCCAATCCATGAATATGGAATGCCCACCCACTTATTTAGGTTTTCTTTGTTTTATTTTTAAAATGTTTTATATTTTTCTGTGTACAGGTCCTTTATATCCTTGGTAAGATTTATTACTAGATATTTGATAATTTTAGTTTCTATTGTGAATAGAATTCTTTTCTTGAATTCTTCTTTAGATTTTTCATTGGTGTATATAGAAACAGTGCTGATTTTTGGTGTGTTTTTTTTTATCCTCACATTTTGCTGAATTCATTTATTAGGTCTAGGATCGTTCTTGTGGATTTTTTCAGAATTTTTCTGTATAATGGATCATATCATTTCCAAATAAGAAAAGTTTTCATTATTTCTTTCACATTTACATGCCTTTGTTTTTTCCTTGCCTAATAGCTTTGGCAAGAAATTCCAGTTGAATAAATGGTGGTAATGGGAATCCTTCTCTCATTCCTGATTTTAGAGGGAAATATTTCAGTCTTTCATCAAGTAGGATGTTAGCTTTGGGCTTTTCATATATGCCTTTATCATGTTGAGGAAGTCTACTTCTATATCTTGTTCTCTAATATTTTTAATTCAAGAAGGTGTCCTTTATTTTGTCAAATGCATTTTTGACAGCAATGGAAATGATTATGAGCATTTTCCTTCAATATATTAATGTGGTGTATTTCATTAATTGATATTTTAATTTTGTACCAACTTTGCATATCAGGGATATTCATTTTTATAGTGTATACATTTTCATATGATGTTTGATTCATTGTGCAAGTATTTTGCCAAGGATTTTTGCATCTATATTCATAAAATATATTGGTTTGTAGTTTTCTTTTATTGTAATATCTTTATCTGGCTTTGGAATGAGGGTGAGATAGGCCTCGTATAATGCATTAGCAAGTTCTCGCTTCTTCAATGTTTTGGAAGATTTGAACAAAATTGGAATAATTCTTCTTGGAATGTGTGATAAAACTACCCTGTTAAGCCAACCGCTCATGGGCTTTGCTTTGTTCAGTGGGTTTTGATTACCAATTCAGTCTCTTTATTAACAATTGGTTTGTTGAGATATATTTCTTCCTGACTCAATTTTCATAGTTTTTGTGTTTCAAAGAATTTTTCCATTTCATCTTAGTTACCTAATAAACATAAAGATGTTCATAGTATCTTTTTTTAGATCTTTTTTATTTCATTGGGATCAGTAATGTTCCTGTTTTCATTTCTTATTTCTGTTATTTGTATCCTCTTTTTGTTTTCCTTTCGAATTTAGTTAATGTTACGTCCATTTTATTAAACTCCTCAAGAACCTATGTTTGGTTTTGTTAATTCTCTCATTTTTGAAATTTCTATTCCATTTGTCTCTGCTGTAATCTGTTATTTCCTTCCTTCTGCTCATTTTGAATTTCATTTGCTCTTCTTTTTTCAGTTCTTCCAGTTTTGAGGTAAAGTCTTTGATATGAATTCTTTCTTCCTTTTCAAAGTAAGAATTTATAGATATAAATTTCTCTCTGTGCACTGCCTTTCCCATAAGTTTTTCTATATTGTAGAAGATATTGCATAATGATGCTTCTGATATCCTCTTTAAAACATTGGTTGTCTAATAGTATGTTGTTTAACTTCTACATATTTGTTAATTTTCCATTTCTTCCTCTGTTATGAATTCCTAACTTCATTCCATTGTGGCTGGAGAATATGTATTGTAAAATTTGAATATTTTTGAATTTAATGAGACATTTCTTTTTTTAAAATTTTATTTTTTATTTATTTTTTTCACATATATTTTAAAAGATGCTTAGATTACATAGATGTTACTCAAAAATTATAGGGATTCCCGTGTTCTCCACCTCCCATACCTCCCATAACATCTCACATAGACCTCTTTCATTAGTGTGGCACATCACCTGCAATCATCCTGGGGCTTTGCCACTAAGCATAGACCACAGTTCATTTCATAGGCCACACTCTCTCCCACAAAGTTCTGCATAGTATATGCTGCTCTAAAATGACCTATATCTGTCACCACAACATCACTCAGGACAAACTCCAAGTCCTGAAAAAGCCCCTGTATTACAACTGCCATTCCCCTCCCTGCCCCTAAAGCATCTAGTGGCCACTGGCTTCACCTCACTGTTATAATTTTTTCCATTGCTTGAATCCCTATATGTCTACAACAGAATACCATTAAGTCCACTCTAGTCCATAGCAATGAGATACTTCTTTATGTCCCATATTATGGTCTGTCTTGGGGAATAATCCAAGTGCACTCATGAAGAAAGTGTATTCTGATTTTTAGTTGGGTGAAGTGTTCCATATATGTCTGTTGTTTCTAGTTAGTTTCTAGTATCATTTATGTCTTTAACTTCCTTATTGATCTGGTAAGATGTTCTATCTACTACTGAGTAGGCATTATTAAATTTTCCTAGTAGAACCATCAATTTCTCCCACCAAAACTATCAGTATTTGCTTCATATATTTTGGAGCTCTGCTTTTAGGTGCATATATATTCACAATTGTTATATACTCTTGTTTAATGATCCAGTTTATCAGTATATAAAGACCATCTTTCTGCCTTGAAACTGTTTTTGAGTTAAAGACATTCCATCTGATATTAATATAACCATCCTAGCTCTCATTTGGTCGCTACTTGCATGTTATATTTTTCATCTTTTCATATTCAACCTCCTTGTACTTTTTAAATTAAAGCGAGTCTCTTGCACACAGTGTTTGGATGATTATTTTATCTATTCTAACAATCTCTGTCTTGTAACTGGAGAGTTAATCGTTTTACTTTTAAAGTCACTACTGATAATACAAATGTGTCATCATTTTTTTTTTCCTTTTTGTAAGTCTTTGTGTTCTTCACTTCTGTTAATGCCTACTTTAATATTTATTTGATTTTCTTGTTGTACTATATTGAGTACCTTCTCATTTCTATATGGAAATATTTTCATCTATTTTCCTTATGGTTATCATGGGGTAAATCTTTTGCATCCTAAATATATAACAATCATATTTGGTTTCATAACAACTTAATTTCAATAGATTGAACATATACTTTTACTTTTCCTCTCTACCCCTCCACCATTTCATTTGTACTTATTACCACTTATATACTTGTGCAATTTGTTTTAAAATCATACATTTATCATTATGTAAATGCAGCTGCGTGTTAGCACATGTAGGAAGTAAGAAGTGGAGCTACATATCAAACATTTTTCTTCATGTTTTTCCTGCTTGGTGTTCCCTGGGATTCTTGGATGTGCATATTGACATATTTTTCTAAGTTTGGGACATATTCTCATTATTCTTTAAATATTCTATCTGAGGTTTTCTCTCTTTCTTTTCCTCCTTGGACTCTCATAATGCATATATTGGTGTGCTTGGGGGTGTCACAATGTAGGTATCTTTGCTTTAAATATTTTTTTCTTTCTATTTCTCAGCCTGACTCAATTCAAGTGTCCTGTCATCAATTTCACTGATCCTTTCCTCTGCCAGCTCTAATTTGCTCTTGAAACCCTCCAGGAAATTTTTCATTTCAAATATTGTGGACCTCAATTCCAGTAATTTTTTAGTTTCCTTTTTAAAATTTCCATCTTTTTATTAAGACTCTCATATTAATCATTAATTGTTTTCCTGATATCCTTTAGCTTTTTCTCTGCAGTTTCCTTTATTTCCTTGATCATTTTAAAGATAATTTTAAATGCTTTGTTCAGCATGTCCACATTCTTGTCTTTATGGTGTTCCCTGTATTTTTTTTCCCTTCTTTCTTTGGATCGACTCATTTCCTTATTCATTGTCTTGTACTGTTAGGCTGCACACACTACATTTTAATATTTTGAAAGTTTAACACTGAATTTTATTTTCTGAGATGTCTGTTTATTGATCATATAAACAGCTGGTAGTAAGAGAGAGACTTTCTGGTGCCTCAGTCCTGCTACAAGGAAAGTCTGCTTGGAATGTAGTATGCAGGGGTTTCCCTATCTTTCCATGCCTGGGTTTTGTCTTGGTATCTTCCTTGTTAGTTGCTAGTAGTTCTGCTATTTATAGAAATTTAGATGTCTGTTTCTCCAGAGACACACTTCCCTCTCCTGTGTATCTGACTCCAGCAGTATTTTGTCCCTGATTTTCTGCTTCTATAGATTCTTACATTACTTTTGGTGTCAGAATTTGTTTTTGCCTGGAAGGAAAATTATGTGAGGATGAGCACACTGGGTTGTACTTTTCCATATCATGCTTCCCAAAGTAAATCAGGTCTCTGGACCCACGAAGGGTGGAGACCACCTGCAAATTGCCCCTTTGAAGGGATTTAGAATGGCAAAAGTAGCTTTCTGAAAACTCCTCAAAGCTAAGCTTTCATGAACTGCCCTGCAAATGCAGCCCTTCAACTAACTGTCCCCCAGAACCCCAAGGAAACACAGCATCTTTATGTCTTAGTCTCTGCCACTGCAGCTGCAGTGAAGGGCAGTATGAAACAATGGCTGCTTCCATCTTTGCCTGGATGGTTTGAAACAATAGCTGCCTTCACATTCAGGCCCACAGCACTCCAAATTCGCTGATCTAAAGCTGTTATTATTGATCAGTCCTGCCCATCTCTGTATTTAGTGAATAGGCATTTATTTCCTTTTCTGCACCTAGTGAACTAGCCAGGGTGGATCCATCAATGACCTGCCACAATAGTAGGAGGTGGGCATGTGTGGTCATCAGTAAGCACCTCCAACAGAGTAATTTACAGTTCTTAACTGATGTTCATTAGCCTCTTCCTCCCTCTTTTCTCTGGATGCTGTACAGTGTTCTTTTGACCTCTGTAGGTTCAAAACATTTGTTTCAGATAGTTCCTGACTGCTCAATAGTTGTTTTTGTGGAAAAAGTAGGTCTTGGAGCCCCCTACTCTTCTCTCTCTCAAAAATCACCTATCTATATGTATTAATTTAAAAAACTTTTGTATATACAACTAAAATTTCTCTTACTATATCTTCTTTTTTCCTATATCTACAGACCAATCTCTTTCTCTCTCTCTTTGCATGCCTTTTTATTGTTTTTGTTGCAATATTTTCATGTGACAGTTTTTGAAATCAGGTTTTCTTCCATCTCCAAGGTTTGTTTTTGCTGTTTGATATAGTTGTTCTTGTTTGCATGATTAACAAATTTTAGAGTTAGTAATTTTCAGTCTGTATTTTTTTTGCAGGGACCACTGAGTCTCTTTTGTGTTATCTAAGTGATCACCAGTCATTTAACAGATATTTCCTTTAATGCCTGAAATCAAAAATTGTAAAAACTGAAAAATAACCTCTCTTATTTTGTGTGTGAAGATGAGTTTTGTATGTTGGGGGAATGCCATTAAAATACCACTGTGTATTTGCAACTTTGCCTTTGCCTTTGCTCCCCTCTTGAGCAGGGCATAAGTGTCAGCCAGAGGTGAGTGCTCAAAACCTTTATAGGGTTCTACAGATCATGTGTCTAGCACTGAACATGCAAATGGTTTTCCATATTCTCCAGAATATGAGGGAGCTGTAAACAGCCCTTGTTCCCTAAATCATCTCATTCACAGCATTTCTTCCAGGATTTTCAGTGCTTCTATTGCTTGTCTCAAATGTTATCTCTTGACCCAGGAGACAGGAAATAGCACATTTTATTTTAAATGCTTACAACAAAAGCACTACTTCATCCCTGGGCATTTTCAAGTTTGGTCAAATAAAGGAAAGCCTTGGATATGGTTATTCATGGAATTACCAGACAGGTCAAAGCAATACTTGATAAGTATTACTTGATAAGAAAATTCCAATTTGTGACCTTCCAAAAGAGCAACAAATAAGATGTCAAAGTATGCCACAATAAAGTTTTTCCCAAACTCTGAAATGTAATCAAAAGTTTTTGTAAAAAGGAGAAAACTTAATGAAGAAAAAAATTAAATGAATTATAACAGTACTACTTCCCAGCTGAGCACGAGTCTTGAGATTAAAGACTTACTTTAATGCTATAGGTTACAACTACTGAAAAGAACAGATGTCTATTCTGCCATTTTCCCTGATGCCTATTCCTGATTCTTTAAGATAATTTTGTTTAAGTTTCAATAATCTTGAGCAAAAACATTTTAAATATCCAGAGCACATCTTTGGAAGGGATCTGTGCAAAATCACCTGCTTTTCTAAGAGTCATGCTAAGTAAGCTCTAAATGCTTATCAAGTATTATTGTTGTTAATAACATAATAATCAGATAATAATTTAAGTTTTCTTGTATTAATTCTTTCGTAGAGATGCTTGCTTTTGTTTTGTTAGTAAATTGTGTTAATGATGAAATTATTTGATTTCATGAACAAATTGATTAAATGTATTTTCCCTTGTGCATAAGAAGAGCAGATCCTAAATAGACTCTATTATGACTTATGCTTTCAGGTAATGCTGAGCTAACACTCAGACAAGTTCATTACAAATTATAAGCTTATAAACATAATCAGAATAGTTATGTCAAAGGGAGCTGATGTGACTCAGTGGTTAAGTGCTGGCTTTCAGCATACCAACGTCCCGGGTAAAATCCCTGGCCCCAGTACCTCAAAAAAAAAATTAAACCCATTTTCAGAGTCATTTTACTATATGATGGGGAAAATGGATATATGCCAAAGAATAATATAAATTTCAGCACTTTTTGGCCTTTCTATATTTTGTGATAAGTTGATTTTGTGTATTTTCTAGGTTTTCTTAAACATTATGGATACTGTTTCTGATTAAATGTTTTGGATTTGAAGCCCCCAAAGACAAAAATTCCCAAATAGATAGAAAAACTACAAGTAATGTTATAATCCAAATGAAAGAGTATTCCATTGCCTGTCCCTGTTGTCATGATGAAAAAATATCATTGTTACTTCTATATCAATAAAATACCTCAGGATGCCCTGTTTGAGAAGAAATATTTTCAGTTTGTGAAGGAAATTTACCAGCCAGGGATTCAGCATAGGTCGGTCTATGTTTCCTGTAGATATCATTTCTGATTTCACCATAGTGTTTCATGAATGGAATGGGCCACCACATACACAGCATTATAAATGAAATAGCTATAGTCAGATATGGTCATCATATCAATATTTCCTGTTATGAATTCTAAGGAAGCATTTGGTGGACACTCTCTGATTATTCCACATAGTGATTCTTCAAGTGAGTAAACAAACTGTGAATCCAGAATTTGCTGAAATAAAAGTCTTCTGGGTATTTTGAAGGAATAACTGTCTTGAGAAAGTGTTTGAAACCAGGAATTTCCTTCTTTTGGTGGGAAAATGAGAGACTTCCATGGAAAGAGTGCAGCATACTGAATGTCTCAATGGAAATATCCTACTTTGATGTCATAATCCATACCTTACTTGATGTTAAATAAGTTTGTCCTAATAGGCCCAGTAACATGAGAGTCTGTATATCACCACACATAAGATGCACATTTGCAGATGAATCACTGATTCTGGAAATGGAAATTTTATAATTGAAGACATACATTCTTTGAGTGGCATGGAGTTTCTTTGTAAAGGCTACAAAGATACCCTTCTTTAACATCTCCTCTTTCAATTCCAAGAGAACTGCTCTCCTTTAGTCTCATCAGAAATAAGTAGTGCCACCCAAGTCCAACCAAAATGCAGCAATACCCAGACCATTTCATAAGCCAGAGAGTTGTCCATGTTAGTCATCTGATACAGTGATGCAAACTTACATTTGTCACTCAGGAAGGGGTCAGAAGGACCATATGTGACCTGAATAAGAAAATAAAAAAATCATAATTCTGCATTTAGTAGCAGTCTGCTTGTATTATTTTAGGAGGTCTTAAGAGAATTATCTATGCTAGAGATAAATTGGGTGAAATATTTGGTGAGGAGAGAGACTACAAAGGACATTATACAGTTCTCTTCTTATTTTGGGGACCTGAAAGATCATATTTTCCCAGTCCTTCTGCCTTTTAGTAAGGATATATAATTAATTCCAACCAGTGGAATCACATTCAGGACAAGCCGAAATTAGAATGATTGGAAAGTATAAGATATCCATATATTCTTTATCTCCTGTGACAGCAAGTGAAGAATCCACAAGTTTCAGATGGTGAACCAACAAGATGTTTGTGTCTCCCTCACCTTTCCTATAAGGGGCTTTTGCATGAAGGTCTTCCCTACCATGCCAACATTGTTGGAATAAACTTTGAGAAAGAAAGAAATCTTTGCTTTGTTAAAATACTGTTGGATTTAACTTATTACTGCAATATAAAATAAGTTATTCTGAAGAATATAATCACATTTCTTCTCAGATTATCTAAAAAAAATTAATTTTCACAAAAGGAATTTTCTTAAGCTAATATCTTATTTGGCAGTGTTATATCCTGACGCCGGATTGTCTTAAACCAGGTCCCTGGAAAAGGTCTCTGAGATGGACAGTTGCTTATGGAAGTTTCATTTGGAGTGCTATCAAAATATGTACCTAAAGGGAAGTTATGAAGGCAACATGGGACAGGCAAAGTATTTCCAATGAGTCAGTTCCAACTGATTTTTAATCAATCCTCAAGGAGCACTGGAACAAGGAAGAAACTTCAATAATTAGACAAGACTACCATGCCTCTATATCTGCATATTAGCCAGTCATCTGTCTCAGACTACCCCCCTGATACAGTTCATATCTTCAGTTGATATGCAATTAATATTCTCATGTGCTGTATGATGGATGCATTGATGCTAAGCATGATTTTGGGGTGAGCCTTAAAGTATCCTCTTCACTTTCTTTTCTCACCTCACCACAGTTATTAATACCACAATCACAAGAATTCCCTAGCATCTGTTTATAAGTCTTGTGGGAATGTGTGCCCAGCTTCAAAATTCCCCTTTGACCTGAAGGGACGGAACGACATGAGGTCAAATATTTTCTCCATCCAGAACGCACAACTGTCTTACTTGTGGGGTTTTGTAGAGCTCCAGCAATGTTCCAAAATCTTTTGAAAATGCTAAATGTGGTGCCTGCAATAAGGGCCATAGAATTACTTTGTCTTTGACAATTATAATTACGGAGATTTTGCCTTCCTCTGGAAAGCCAAAACAGGGCGCTATCCAAGGACCTGTAGTTCCTGGAAAAAGCATTGTAGAGATCAAAACCCAGGGACAGGTTGGGGAGCAGAAAGGAGTCCTTGTTGATCTCCTCAATGGCAAAGAGAAAAGCTAGAATATATTGATAGCTCTTCAAGAACCACCTAAGCAGAGGGAACATCATTATGGAGAATGGTAAAGTTTTCAAGTTCAGGAGGAACTCCTAAGCTGATACAAAAGAAAGGAAAGATTTTAGGTTGAGATTGCCCTCTGAGAGATTCTCCTGCCTAAACCTATGGAGTTGGAGTAAATTAGGTTCTCAGGTATTTGCAAGATACTGGCATGTCTCTCTTTCTCTGAGCAGAAAATTGTGTTCAAACCACAGAGATGTGCATGGCATTTCGAGAGGGGAAAAGTGTCCTTTAGCAGGATGATATAGCAATCAATTGGTCAGATTTGCTGTATTAAGTCCTATAAATGAGCGGTGCATCAGTGAATGGACAAGATGATATGATGTTCTATCTAAGGACCTGGGTAAAGAGTGCGCAATCTTATCTCAGAAACTCATTTTGAAAGACTTGGGAAAATCTCAAACATTATCATAGTTTTACCTAGAAATGGAAGCCAAGATGGAATCATTCCTTTTCTCCCATGTACTCAAGAATATTTAAAATATTACCTGATCTACCAGTTTTAAAACATTTGAATACTTTACTCTCTGACACCAAACATACGTGAGGCATTCCTCAGTTCCTTTCTTTATTATTTTCTATGCTAATAAATATGTAATTTCTTATAGTGACAGTTTTCTGAAATTACATTATATTTGAATAACAAACTACTAAGTCAGATTTTCTAACATATTCGTGGACATCAGTAAATTCTTATTCACATTTGCCTTATTTTGCTTCCCTGCAGATAATTTTCTTTTCTCATTTTATATTAGACCTTGCTTATTTTACCCATAATTAGATTAGGTAAGAATAATTTCTCATATATTTAAACGAGCTCTAACATTTTTATATTTTCTAATGAAGTAATGTGTCCTTTTCTCTTTACCAATTTCACTGACTACTTTTGTTTGAATTCTTTTGGTATTTTTCTAAATTTGTGAATTTCAAGCTTAATGTAAACATTTTTAAGATGCATTCTTATTTGTTATAAATTATGATAGAATAAATATTTTCACAAACAGAGATTTGGCTGTTTTCCAGTGGTTCCTGTATGTTTTGAATATTGTGATTTTTCCGAATAATGAGAAATTTTACTTCATATTAAATTTTAATCATATTTATGAGATATATTTAAAAAGTTACAAAGGGGTAATGATTAATTTTTAATTAAGCATGTATCTCCGTTGTTCTCAAATATCAGTACCTGAATTTTAACTACTCTTTAAATATGAGTTTTTCTTATGGTGCCTAAATGATTGGTCAAATAGCTATCTCCTTAAACCTTAAAAGAAAGATATATAAAGTATTACATACAGAACAGATGTGATTAATGGAAGACAAATCCATGACAAAAGTATCCTGTTTAGAGCTCTTTGTCTTTAATTGTATCTATTTAAACTGTCATAAATGTGGAGAGGTAAATTAAAATTGTCATTGTTATTAAATATTTGCCTTATTTATTATTGTTTTCTTGCTTACTAAGAAGATCTCTTAATTTTCTGCAATTTTTTGACATTCAATCAGCATTTCAGTTGACATTTTGAATTCTGTTTTTCCCACATTTAAACTTGTCAGATGTTCCGTTCATGATCATGATCAAATAAGGTAGAAAACCAGACAAGATAGTAAACATCAATGAGATTAGATTTGTAAGTTTATTGTCCACACACAGCCTAAAACTCCAGATACACATTGCTCTTCAAGGGTTCTTCAAAAAAATTTAGGGTACACACAAATTGTAAATTATAAAACCTGTACCAGGAAATTAAATGGAGGACTCTTCAATCAATCTCCTTGAGGCTAGAATAACTGATAAAAAAATGAAGTGAGATAATTCAACATTTTTATCAATCAAAGCACAAAGTAAACTAAAAATAGAAGAAACTTCCTTAATTTTGTAAAAAGCATCTATAAAAATATACTAGGGCTTGCATCATGGGTCACAAAGAATGTTTCAATGCTTTCCCTTTGACTACAGGAACAACACATGGATGCTCATTTTCACTCTTCCTAGTTCATATTTCTTCTATATTCTAGCACTTGCAATATGATAGGAAAAATATTAATGACAGATACACAGAATGGAAAGCAATAAGTAAAGTTTTATATAGTCTCTGATGACATAACTGTCTATCTAGAAAATCTGGTGGGTCTATAAAAATAATGCCGCATTAAATGAATTTAGCAAGTTTTCAGGATCAAGTGCGCCATGGAAAAATAAAAACTCAAATATTTTTTAAAATACTAACAATAGAAAATCCTTAATTTTTTTTAAAAAAACCTACCTTTTACAATAATACAAACATATGGTATGCTTAGGTATGAGTTTGACAAATGATGTGTAAGAGTTTTACATTGAAAGCTAAAAAGTATTTCTAAGAGAATTGCATGGAGATCCTAATATATAGTTTCCATTTATCAGAAAGTACAATATAGGCAAGTTGCAAATTCACCCCAAATTTACAATGAATTCAATAAAATCCTAACAGTTTTTTGGTAGGGAGAAATTGCAATTCTAATTCTATAAATCATATAAAACACAAAGAATCTAGAATAGACAAAACATTAAAAAATAAAACTTTTGGATTTTGAGTCTGGTTTTATACCTAGAATAGTCAATATTGTGCCATATTTTCTTGAATATAGAGAAATAAATCAATGGAATACAAAATTAAAAATCCAGAAATTGATCCACAAACTGATTGCTGAGAAAGGTACAAATACAAACCGAAGGAGAGAATTAAGTCTTTACAGCAATAGTGCTGGAGCAATTGTCTGTATGCAAAAAAAGTGAACTTCAATTAATTCTTCACAATATATTCAAATATTAATTCAAAATTTATAATGGACCAAAAATGTGGAAAATATGGAAATACTTAGAAGAAAACCTATCAGAGCATTTTTGTAACTCTAGAATATGAGAAAATTTCTTTAATATGACACCAGAAAACACAGTCAATAATAATATTTAATAAATTATACTCTATCAAATTCCACTTTTGAAAAAAAATTGTTATAATGAAAGGATAAGCTACAGATTGAACAAAACTGTGTGCAAATCACATAAATGATAAATTCCTTATATCCAGATTATATAAAGAATTCTCAAAACCAATTTTCTAAAATAGGCCAAAATCTTTGGACTAAGATCTCACCAAAAGAGATAAAAGGATGTCAAATAGTATTACTTACTTATTTATGTAATTAATTAATTAATTTAGGAAATACTAGGGATTGAATCCAGGACCTCATTCTTTGGAAGAAGGTGCTCAACCACTGAGCTACATCTACCCTCCTCAAATCGTATTTAAAAACATGTTCAATGTCTAATTATGAATGGAATGCAAGTTAAAACTACAATGTAGTACAACAATGTACCTATTAGAAATATCTGTTAAAAAGATGACCCATATCAAATGTCAAGATTTTAGGAGAATGAGAACTTTAATTCATTGCCAGAGGGAAATTAAAATGGTAATCCACTTCAGGAAACAGTTTGGTATCTAATACAATTAAATAAACATTCCCACATGATTCAAGCATTCTTGCATATGTCTGAACAAAAGCCATCACTCAAAAGCTTGTAGCAGCTTTTTGTAAAGCTCAAAAATTGGAAACAAATCAAATAAACATCACTAGATGTATTGGATAAATGAAAGGTGGACTATCCATACACTGAAAAACACTCAGGAATAGAATAAAATTTTTATACATACAAAACAATAACTGTCTTAAAACAATTGTGTTGAGTGGAAGAACTTGACAAAGTTGCCACATACTATACCAATATAAAAATGCAAACTGATCTAGAGTTTTAGAAAGTCAACCATGGTTGCCTAGAAAATGGTGGGCAGGTATTGGTCTACAGAAAACAGTGCCCAGAATTACCTTTTTAGAGCAATGAGTATATTATCTTTATCTTGTAAATTCCATACCATAGCAAAATTACACTATAACCAAAGTTTGGCATAAACAATTAAAAAATATATGACAATAGCCCCAGATCAGTATTACAACAAGAATATTAAGGACAAAGTATAAAAAAGATGAAAACCTCAGTGGAAATATTAAAGGTAAAGAATAAAAACATGCACACTCCTTTACAGATATATAAAATGACCTATAAATACAGGCAACAATATTGAAAGGTCATAAGCAAAAAGATACAAATTATTATAATGGACTTATATTTATGCGTATCAAGTATTAGAAAATATAGGATACTGAGTTGGAGCAAGACTCTCACAAACTGATGACACTGCCTTTTGCTATTGGGTATGTAAAATGCTAATTTCCCAGCAAGCATTTGGCAAAATGTACCAAAAGCTTTATAAAAGTAAGTATCTCTTGAAGTAACAATTTTATCACAAATATATTAATCAGAAAAAAATGTGCAAAGCTTGTTGAAATATGATTAATCATCTAACTTATTTGCTAACACAAATCACTTTTCAAAATGGCTAAATGCTGTTATATCCACATGAAATGACACTGCAGTCAGTAAAACAATAAGAACAATGTGCATTGTTTATAGGAAATCATTTGCCTAAGATATTGTTAAGTATGAGAAGATGTTTACATACTTAACATAACTGAAAGTGTTTGTCTGTATTGTAGCACACACAGTCTAAGATGGTGGTACCCAGAGATTTCTTTGGCTGGAGAACAAAAGGCAAAGTGTAAAGTTTGGCCTCCAATCTTTGATATGAACTTAATACTGTGATCAAGAAGATAAGTTCTTACTATCTCCACAGAATGCCCCAAATCAGAAATCCCTTCATCCACTGTCATTCAATTCTATACTCTAACTCTAGTAGAGGGAAGAAAATCAATAGCCACTGTCAAGCCAGAGAATGGTCAAGCAGGCAATAACTGTCATAATATATTCCACTTCATACTTTGGCTTGTGATAAGAAAGAGACCCAGAGGGAAGAAAACTTGAAATGGAAGAGTTGCTATATAGGACAAGTATTGCGCAGGTAGAGGTTGTCATACAGATGAGATAAAACAAGGATGAAATGCTAACCAAACTATGAGCAAACTTCCTACACCTCCCTCCAATGCAAAGCAACCTGCTGAAATGACAAGTGTTAACTCTAAAGGGAACTGAAAAGGACAGAGATTTCCCATGGTAACACATTGGGTGTTGCCTAACATTCAGGACATGGGCATGTTTATAAGTTGATTTTCTGAGAATAACACTCTAATATTTCTATCTACAAAGCACCAAAAATAAACTATATTTTACTTTAGCTGGAAAACTATATTTAAGCATCAATATAGTTGCCAATTATTAGATCAATAAGGTACACAGTTGCCTAAAAGACAGATTTCATGCCATTTCTTAGTGTTTCCTGGAGAAATTAATAATAAGATTAAAGAGAAGGTATTTAACCACTGCTGAAAGATTACCTACTTTTCTTTTTTACTTTCGATAATCAGATCCAGAATGCCTCATGCTTAATAGGATTAAATTACTGATTCATGGTACATGTGCTTTTAAGTGTGGTGGTGCCTCTGGCCTCTCCAGAAGGCACATTTCAAAAATGCCATTGTCACTACTTTACCCTCAGAATGAGTCTATTATACTAACACTGACCACAGGCCAAGGGGAGTCCCAGTGGTCTCACTCATTTGAAGATTTCCGGAGAATGAATATGGGGATTAGGCAATGGATATGTACCAAAAAAAAATGCTGATCCCTCTCTTCTGTCTTGAAGCAAATGGGGAGAAAAAGATAACATAAAAATAGTGAAAGGACAAAGAAGGGACAGAACATTCAAAATCCATCAGTTTGCATTTCTGCCATATCTCTACACAACTTAAAGAATTTTCAGGGCTAATACTCACACAGTCACACACAGACAGGTACATACAAGTATTTATCATATATCAATTCTTGGTTTGGCCTGACCATAAAAGATAACCAGAAAATATGTGGTTCCTCATATAAGGTGTAGGAGGGGTACCCTCCAAGAACCAAGGCCCCATCTCTATAGACACCTGGCTTCAGGTACCATAAACAATCATTGTAAGTCACACTGCATAGCTTGGGTAAAGGCTGAAATAGTAAGAAGGAACAACTCAGAGAAAATGACAAGGTAACGTGCATGAAACATAAAGCCAATGATCTGCATCTCCACTGAGCTTGGGGAAAGTTGGAATTGCAGGGTGACTACAGGTTCAGACTCTGGTGGGAAAATTTCTCCTTGTGCGTGGCTGCATAGCAGAGCATATGCACACGATTTCTGTGCCTCTTGATAATGTACCAGGGTAGCATGCTCAACAAAGGCACAGCTAGAAATATAAAGGAAGTATTTATAAAAGACAGTGTTGAAACCTCAACCTGAATTTTACTATGATCAGAACAGCTCTGGCTTCCTTTGTTTTTCCCAGCTTCATTCAAGTCCCGTTAGGGAGCATGTGGCATTCTTGTACCCTTGGGCTCTGCACCTGTCACCCACCAAGGTGGTGAAAAACAAACAGGAAAAACATGTTTTTCCCCATCTCTATGATTTCATTAAGTTCTTTCATCAATAAACTTCAGAGACCACTCTATCCTGAGTTAGAGGGCTCTGCAATCTTATGTCCATGATCCATGCCATGGACTGCGTTTAGGTGATTGATTTATATGACTGTTCTGAGAGAATTATCACTTACAAAGAGCCAGTATTAGAATCAACAAGAGGTTTTGTTTTGTAGGACAATTTCATCTGAAGCTTTAATCAGGAGAAAAAGTCATCATCAATCATTGATGTCTGCCTGTATAACCCACAGAAGACTTTTCATTATGAAGTCTTAGCATCACTCACAGGTTTGAAATAACCTCCATAAAGAAAGCAAGCCATGACTTACAAAACAATAGGCTACATACAGGATATATTAGAAGGTACTTTTCTTCCAAACAATTGGCCTAGTAACCCCTCAGTCTGATGTTCTTTACTCTGTCCGGTGCCAAATCTGGTACCAGACCCTCATTGTTACATGTTTCAACATGTCACAAATAAAAAGAACTCTGCTCTTAATCCAGGATTATTCTCCTGTTGTAATACAGTGTTTTAACACCTTTCATTGAAAAACATCTAAAAAAGAATTTTATAAACACTTTCTTCCTTCTTTTCTCCTACCCTCTTGTAAATACACAATCATTATTTTGTCCTTGCCCACAACACTCATTAATTTTTTTTTTCTTTTCATGGTGGTCAAATATTCTTGTTTTAATTACCCTTGGCTGTAAATCAAACCACCCCAAAACTTGCTGGTTAAACAAGAAATGTTTATTAGCTCATGAGTCTGGAGGTCAAGGATTTGATCTGGCTCAGCTGTAATCTATATGCAGGCTTTGTCTTACTAATGCAGCTGCAGTCAACTGGTAGGTTACATGAGGCTTTATGGTCTAGGATGGCCTAACTCAGTACTCGGCTTTTGATAAACTACAACTTGGGTTTCTCCAGTAGAATAGCTTGGGTTTGTCCATGTGGAAAGAGCTTTCCAAAATTATAAGAGAAGATGCTGCAGGAACTCTTAAGGCCTTGGCTCAGATGAAGCACAATGTGTGACACATTTTACTGGTCACACCAAGTCACAAAGACATGGAAAGAAGATGCCATCTCTTGATAGAAGGTGGCACTTTGTAATACACCACTAAACTATATGTTGTAATCCCTTCTTACTTGACTATTTAGCTTGCTTTGACTCATTAAGGCACTCAACCCTTCCATTTCTTCTTTAAAACAGTTTCAATGAACAATTGATATATAATAAATTTCACATAACATGCATCCTTTGATAAGTTTTTACGTATGCATACACACTTGAAACCATCAACAATATCAAGATAACTTCTATATTTATCTTCCCAGAAAGTATCCTATTGGGCTCCTTCTGCCTTTCCTGTTCTTCCACATCCCTAGGCAATCCCTAATCTATTTAATGACATTATAAATTATACATATTGTATGATTCAGTTTAAAAAAAAGGTAAATATAACTCAATTTATAAAGGTGGAATTAGATTAGTAAGTTAAGGCTGGAGAAAGATAGAGTAATTGAAGTTGACTACTAAGGGGTATGGGATTTTTATTTTTGGAATAATGAAATTGTTCTAAAATCTTTTGTGGTGATGAATGCAAAAACATTGTGATTATACTAAAAGCCAATGATTATACAATTTAGATAGATAGTATGGTATGTGAATATATCTCAATAGAATTGCTTAAGAATAAATAAATGAATGTGCAAGAAAAGAATGCTTCTCACTCAAAGAGTTTATTTAAGGCCTGAATTATGACTCTGTTTCTAAGACTGTAGATAAAGAGTTCATCATAGGAGTTACCACTGTGTACATCATTGAGGCAATTGCATTTACTCTTGAATTTTGGATAGCAGAGGAACTAAGATAAACTCCCACACCTGTACCATAAAACAGGGACACTACTGAGAGTTAAAGCCCACAAATATAAAATGCATTATACTTGCCCCTAGCTGTTGAAGTTCTCAAAGTGGAGGATCCAATCTTAGAATAAGTGTAGAGGATCCCAGTGAGTGGAATATCAGCCACTAAGCCAGTTGCAACATATATCACTAGGTGATTGAGGAAGATTTCAGAAAAAACACAGAGAAGTACATGAGTAACTTCACAGAAAAATCAAGAATATCCAACTCTGTACAAAAAGGCAATCTCAAAAACCACTGAACCATGTAAAAGGGAGAGAAAAAAACACTAAATAACTTGAATGTTAGCAGCAGGAGGCCACAGAGTAAGGGGTCATGAAGTCCATGTAGTACAGGGGGTGACAGCATTCATGGGACATCACAGTCAAGAGGGAGTTGTAGCATTATCCAAAAAGCATGAAAAAATACATCTGGTTGACAAAGTTTTCAAAAGTTTTGATTTTGTTCTGGATGTTCAGCAGCATCTTTGGGACAGTGGTGGAGGTGAAATAGATATCTGTAAAAGAAAGGTTCGAGAGGAAGAAGTGCATGGATGTATGGAGGTGGGAGTCTGAGAAGACGGCCAGTATTATGAGCAGGTTCCCAAAGATGGTGATCAGGTACATTGACAGCAACATCCTAAATAGCAGAGGCTGCATTTCTGAATCTTTAGAGGGTCCCAGGAGGATAAATTCTGAAATACGTGTTTAGTTTTCTGTTTCCATGTAGATGATGAAACTACTGGAAAAGAGAACAGAACAATGCAAATTTAGCCACAAGAAGCTGTCACCACATTAAAATAAATGTTATGGTTTGTAAACACATTAAATTATTGATTTCTTATTATACATAGATAGATCTAGTAACCTTTATTGAAAATACCAGTAAAACTAAATATTTCTGCTTAAACTTTTTAAAGGATATACCAGGAATTTACCCTGGACTTTAACATGAGAAACAGGCACTCAAGTGTTGAGTAAAACCACTTCCCTCTCTTGCTTCTCCTTGATGCTGTTTCTGACTAGCCATGCATGTCCATAATTAGAAATATTTTCCCATGGCAACATTTTTCACTACAAGTTCCTTAGAATTTACTTTATTCAACAAACATTTTAAGCAGTCATTTTGTACCCTGTGATGAAATATTGGGGTAATGGGTATTGGTGATTTTAGCACAATATCTGAATTTAATTAATATTACCAAATTGTACACTTGAAAATAGATAAAATGGGAAATTTTTAGTTGTATATAGGTTAGTTCAATAAAAAGCTTAAAACAATTAATTAGTTAGAGGTATTCTGTTTTAATGTATATAACACACTATTACCAAGATACAGTTTCTTTACAACTTGATCTGTACATTCAGCTCAATCCCGTCCTAAATGCAAGCAAGTTATTTTAACGATATTGACAAACTAAAGTTTATAAGGAAAGGCAAAAAACCTAGAAAGGCAATATAATACTGAAGAAGAAGATCAATTTGTAGGACCTATTATACCTGATACTGCTTAGATAGCCAGGGGGAAAAACACTAAAAACACTAAATAAAAAGGATGGTGCAGCAGGAGGCCACAGAACCAGGGGTTCATGATGACCATGTACTTCAGGGGGTGACAGAGGGCCATGAAGTATTCATAAACCATCATACTCAAGAGGGAGTTATCTAATTTTCTGAGAGTATGAAAAATATATCTGGCTGAGGCAGTTTTCAAAAGTTATGATTTTGCTTTCTCTCTGAATGTTCAAGAGCATCTTTGGGGCAGTGGTGAGGTGAAACAAATATCTATAAAAGACAGGTTGGAGAGGAAGAAGTACATGGGTGTGGAGGTGGGAGTCTGACATGATGGCCAAGATGATGAGCAGGTTCCCCATGAAGAGGACCAGGAAATTTTTCAAGAACAGCCCAAAGAGTAGAGGCTGTATTTCTGTACCTTCTGAAAGGCCCAGGAGGACACATTCTGAAAAAAGTGGTTGGTTTTTTGTTTCAATATAGATGATGAAACTACTGGAAAAGATACCAGAGCATTCTGGGGAGCTCTGCCATATTCTCTAATGGGACAGAAATAATCCCCTCAGTACAGAGGCAATGACTAGTGAAGGATGGGTGGTCAATATTGATGAATATACTTATGAACCTTTACTTTTGAAATTGAATCTTAGCCTAGTAGTATAGGGTGACTAAGAGTTACCTCCTGAGATCCTCCTTGTTACTCAAATGTGGCCTGTCTCTAAGCCAAACTCATCATATAAATACATTACCCTCCCCTCAGTGTGGGACATGACTCCCAGGGATGAGCCTCCCTGGCACTAAGGTATTACTACCAAGCACCAACTAGCAATGAAACTGGAAAAAGACAATGATAAAAAGGGGGAGAGGGTAAAGACAAATGAGTATATATGGCTTAGAGACTTCATTGTGAGTCAGGAGGTCATTCCAGAGGTTACATTTATGCACATCTCAGCAGAATCTCTTGACTGCCAAAGTAAATATTGCCTCAAATAATGGAGACATCCAGACTATAAGCAGGGCAGACAGCTCAAGAGTTTGATGCCCTGCCAGTGGCCACTACTTGGGAATTTATGCCCCTAGTGTGACAAAGTTAGACTCAGTTGTGGTTTCCTTACACATGATTCTTCTGTCCTTTCTATTTGAACCTATAGTTAGTACTAGAGTTGATAGGTGTATGTCTAAGAGGCTTAAATCTTTGGGCTGTCCAAGTGCCAGCCGGGTCCTGAATCTCAACAGAGTTGCCACACCTACACTGCAGTTCATAGGACTCAACCAGAATAACTAAAAAGGAGGTGATGATAGACAATGACAATCCTAAGGAACAGAGAGAGTCTGAAACTGCAAGCAAGATAGTCCCATCCACCTTCCCCATGGAATCTAAAACCCCTCTTAATTAAAGGTGGAGTGGGCATCTCCACCCTAGTATCCCCAGGATTGGTGAATGAACTATTGACTAGAGTAGACTTATTGTTTTTCTAGTATAGATTTATTGTGATTCTAGCAATAGAAGAACTTCTTCATTGATGTGGAGGCAGTGGCCACTGGAGGTGCTGAGGGGAAGGAAAGGAAAATGGGTATAGTATGGGGACATTTTCAGGACTTGGGAATTGTCCTGAATGACATTGCAATTTCAAATACATGCCATTATATATCTTGTCATAACTTACAAAATTGCATGGGAGAGAGTGTAAACTATAAATTAAACTATAATCCACTCTTAGTGGCAATGCTCCAAAATGTGTTCATCAATTGTGACAAACGTACCACACCAATGAAGGATGTTGTTATTGTGGGAAATTATGGGAGGGGTTGGGAGTGGGGCATATGGAAATCCCTTATATTTTTTGTGTAACATTTATGTAATCTAAGTATTTTTTTTAAATTAAAATGTATATTTAAAAAAATAAAAATAAAAGCAGCATGGATTCATCTACGAAAAAAAAAAAAGAAGTTGTAGGACCCATTCTACCTGATTTCAACACTTACCATAAAAACATAATAATTAAACAGAATCCTATTGATGAAATAGACAAATAGACACACATGAATGTGATTAGCTGATGTTTCACAGAAGACAAGGGCAATTTGATGGAGAAAGCATGGTGTTCTCAACAAATGGTGCTGTTAAAAATAGGATACACTCAAGCCAGACAAAAAAGGAACTTAGGCAGAAATTGTATACATTTCAAAAAATTAAATCAAAATAAATCATACCACCTAAATGCACTGTAAAACTTCTAGAATAAAACAAAAAGATAATCTAGGGGCCCATGATATGATAACGAGTTTTTAGATATAGCACCTGAAGCATGATCCATGAGAGAAGAAAAGTTATGCTAGTCTTTATTCCAATGTAAAACTTCTGCTATATGAAAGACATTGATAAGTGATTGAAAAGTAACTCTACAAATTTGGAAAAATATTTACAAAACAAATCTGATAAATGATTTGCATCCAAATATACAACAAACGTTTAACACCACAAAATAAGAAAACAAATGCCAAATTTAAAAATGGGAAAGATCTGAACATGATCCTAAACAAAGAAGATATACTCTTCACAAATAAGCACACAAAAAGTATTTCAACATTATTTGTCATTAGGGAATGGCAAGAGTAAAACCTCAATGCTATATCATCACACATTTATTAGAACAGATAAAAACCTAAACACTAACAATACCAATTGCTGGTGAGTATGTAGATCAGTATGTAGATCATTCATTGCTAGTGAGAACACTAATTGGTGATTCCAGAAGACGGTTTAGCAGTTTCTTGTAAAACTAAACATAGTCATACCATACAATCGAGTAATTGTGCTCTAAGATATATATGTGGGTCATATGAAAACTGATGGAATGTGAGGCATTTTTAGGGCATTAGAAATGTTCAGCATGATCTCGCAATAATGGATACAGGCCATTTACAAATTTCATCAAAATCTTTAAAAGTATATGATCCGAAATGTAAACCATAGTTAAACCATTAACCATGATTAGTAGCAGTGCTTTAATATCTGTACATCAATTGTAACAAATGTACATCTCCATGTAAAATGCTATTAATAGGGGAAAGGGGAAAAGGGGCAGGGCATTAAGTATATGAGAGTCCCCTATATTATCTAAATTACTTTTTTGTATTCTAAATCTTCTTTGAGGATAAAGTGAAAAAAATAAGACACTAGGGGAATATATGGAAGAAAATGTTTCTGTACATACAAGACAACAGATCTTACAGTGAGGAAAGACATAATGTCTAATTTTTTATTTTAATTTTTGAAAATGTTTTGAATATTATTGTTTATTTTTAAAATTATTATTTCATTTAGTTATCAATTTTATTTGGTTATTTTGTTGGCTTCATTTTTGGAGAAGTTTTTGATCACAGAAGTGTCACAACACTGACGGGGGGGATCACTATTATGGGATGTCAGTGATGGAGGCATGTATGGGTAGGGGTTCACTTGCAGCATGCCTCTATGGCATATGAATATGTTCAAGTGTTCATGTGGCATCATCTTGGTGGGTGGGTATCAACACAATAACCAACAAAATATTGAATTCCCATCCTGGGGAGTTCTACTATATTCTCAAATAGGAGAGCAAGAATCCCTGGAGCACAAAGGCAGTGCCTATGAAGGAAGACAGACCATTACTCCAGGCCTTGGATATTGATGATGGTATGTATTAGTCAGCCAAAGGCATGTTGATGCAAAATACCAGGAATCTGTTGGTTTTTATAAAGGGTATTTACTTGGGGTAGAAGCTTACAGTTACCAGGCCATAAAATGTTAGTTACTTCCCTCACCAAAGTCTGTTGCCACATGTTGGAGCAAGATGGCTGCCAATGTCTGCAAGGGTTCAGTTTGCCTTCTTCCGCTTAAGGCCCTGTGGTCCCAGCTTCTTCCAATATCAGCTGTAGGCTGAGATAAGTCTCATCTCTCTCCCAGGACTCATTTATCTCTGTGTTCAGCTGCTCTGTTCTCTCCACAAGGTCAGCTGTAGATTGTGAGGCTCTCTCTCTTCCCAGGATCTCTGCCATGCATGTCTATGGAGCTATCTCTGTTCCTCTGTGTTCTTCTCCTGTGTGTTTACTTCCCAGGGCTCCAGCATCCAAGACTCCAATATCAAAACTCCAACTAACTCATTTGCCTTGTCATTTTCTCTGTGAGTCCCCACCCATCAAGGGGGTGAGATCTCAATGACTTACTGACATGACCCATTCAAAGCCTTAATCATAATTTAATCAAGTAAGAGTGAAACCTCTGAATCCAATACAATCTAATGTACCCAGAGGAACAGACCAACTTACAAACATAATCCAATATCTATTTTTGGAGTTCATTAATAATATCAAACTGCTACATGGTATTTATGAACTTTTCTTGTGAAATTGAAACTTAGCCCAGTATTATGTATTACTTAAGAGTTACCTCTTAAAAGCCTACTTGTTGCTCAAATGTAGTCTCTTTCTAAGCCATACTCAGCATATTTCTCCAGGTGTAGGACATGATTCCCAGGGATGAGCCTACTTGGTATCGAGGGATTATTACCAAGTACCAACTAGCAATGAATCTAGAAAAAGACCTTTACCAAAAGGAGAAAATGGTAAACACAAAAGAATTTTATGGATCAGAGATTACAAAGTGATTCAGGAGTTCATTCCAGAGGTTACGCTTATGCAAGTCACAGCAGGATCTCGTTGAATGCCACCATAAACAGTGCCTCAAAATAGCCAGGTTCCTGAGGACTCTAGAGACATCTAGAAACTATAAGCAGGGCAGACAATTCAGGAATTCTGCAGTGGGCCTTACTTTGGAATTTATGCTTCACAATGTAACAGAGTTAGGCTCATTTATAGGTTCTCTACACATGGCTCTTCTTCCCCTTTCATTTGAACCTATATTTAGCAGTAAACTTGAAGAATATATGTCCCAGAGACTTAAATCTTTGGGCCTTCAATGTGCCAGTAGAGCCAGGAATTTCAGCAGAGTTGCAAAACCTACTGTCCAGTTCATTGGACTTACCCAGGACAACTAAAAAGGAGATGATGGTGGACAACACCCATCCCAAGGGACAGAGAGTATCTGCAACTGCAAGCAAAATATTTCCCTCCATTTACCACATGGGATCTAAGTTCCCTCTCAATTAGAAGTAGAGTGGGCATCACCATTCCAAAATCCTCTAAATTGGGAAATGAACAATGGAATAAAGCAGACTTGTTAATATTGTACTATAAACTTATTATCTAGCAATGGAAGAACTCTTATCATTGATAAAAAGGCAGTGGCCACCAGAAATTTGGAGGGATGAGAGAAAGAAGAATAGTTGTCATATGGGAGCATTTTGGGGACATTGTATTTGTCCTGCATGACACTGCAATGATGTATACAGGCCATTATATATTTTGCTATAATCTACAAAATTGTGTGAGACAGAGTGTAAACTATAATATAAAATACAGACCATGATTAGTAGCAATACTTCAATATGTATTCATCAATTAAAAAAATTGTACAACACTAATGAAGGATGTTGTTAATTGAGGAAATCATGGGAGGGGGAAGGAGTTGGGCATATGTGAATCCCTTATATTTTTAATGTAACATTTATGCAGTCTAAAACTTCTTTAAAATTAAATAAAAATTAATTAAAGAAATCCTCATGTGAATATTTATAAGAGGAGTATTTGTTTTTTCCAAAATCTGCATGCAACCAAGATGTTCAATAGTGAATAGGGAAACACATTATTCTATATCTATAAAATGGAATATTACTGAGATAAAAAGAAATGTTCCATCCAGTCACAAAAGATATGGATGAATCTTAAATGATTATTTCTAATTTAAAGAAACCAGTTTTAAAATTCTCCATATGTATGATATCAATTATATGACCTTCTAGATAAGGCAAAACAATGAGACAACAGAATGTTCACTATTTGCCAGAGAACTGGGGTGAAGGAAGAAGGGTTGAATAGGTGGAGTACAGAGGAATTTTTAGAGAGATGAATCTATTCTGTGTAATACTGTAATTGTAGACACATGATATTATGCATTTGTTAAAACCCA